>PVIY010012501.1:0-61829 GCA_004026745.1 Myrmecophaga tridactyla | reverse complement strand
TTTCTCTATTATTGTTTTATTTCTTTTTCTGATGTCTTTTTATTTCTTTCTCTAAATCGATGCAAATGTTCTAAAAAATGATGAATATGCAACTATATGATAATATTAAGAATTACTGATTGTATATGTAGAATGGAATGATATATTAATGTTCTTTTGTTAAGTTTTTTAATTAATAAAAAGTTTAAAAAAAAAAACACTGCTTTTATAATATAAAAATATTTTAATGCCATTGTCAATAAAGTTAATAAATATAGTGACTCTATCCTAGTTTCATGTATGTTAAACCAATTTATTCGTCACAAAAACTCTGAGGTAAGTGCTGTTATTATATCCATTCCTTAGATGATGAAACTGAGGCCTGGAGAAGCAACTTTCCAGTATGTGGCAGAAAAAGTATCACTGCACAAGCAATATAACCCAACAGTCACTCTTGATTTACTACCTTCTACTATGTATTGATAACACCGTACATTGTATAACATTCTGGAATTTTCAAAAGACTATCATATATTCTTCACAACAACGCCAAGAGGCAAATATACCCATTTCGAGATGAAGGGGCTGAGTCTCAGAGAAGCCCAAATCAGACAGCTGGTATATGACAAATACAGAATAAAAACCCGGTTTTCTTCAAATTCATATTCTTTCTCTCATATGCTTTGCTTCTTATAAAATATGATAAAAATATCAACCTACAAAATGCATGGCAACATTAAAACTTTCCGTTTTCATGTCAAGTCACACTATTTCATTTAAAATATGCATTCTTTACGGTTTACCTTCAGTTCTCATTTTTTGTCAAACGCGTCTGTGCTCTAATAACGGAAATGAATCTCAGTTTGAGAATTAAAAACTATTAAGATTGATGGCTTCTTCTGATTTATCATAATTATTTATCAGTTTAATTTACCAGTTGAATGTGTGCTAAATAACAGCATTGAATGGCTATATAATTGATTTGACTTCTCACCCTGAAACATCAACAGCAACTTAGGTGAATCTAGATGAGTCATTTAAATTCTCTAGGCTTCGGTCTCCTCACCTGTACAATGAGAGGGCCCTCCAAGTTCCTTCTGGCCCTAAGTTTAGGATGCTACCTATGTGCTTTACTGAGCCTCTGGCAAGTGAAGGGAGAAATCTACACAAGTTTTATACAACAGAGAAGCTTTAAAGAATCTATCAATGAAATAAGTTACATCGATGGAGGGATTGTTCCCTAGGAGAGGAGGTATGGGTGTTGCTAATAATGTTTTGAGCTGTTTCTTTTCTCCAGACAGCGTGCTAAATGTTTTCATATGTATCCGCTTTGGTTATGTAATTCAAAAGCACCCCATGCATTTTAACAAATTCATTTTGAAATAGCGAATTTGATTTGCTAAATCTGTTCCTTTTATTACCAGTGTTACTTACACCCCATTTTCTCTTTGGCATCCCAACTTAGCCAAAAACCATGTTTTTTTCCATGACGTTTTCTGATCTCCACCTTGTTTTTTTCCAAATACTGGACACATTCAATTAAAACATAGCCAAGGGTCCGAAAGTGGTACAGTAACACGGAAGCCAGTCAGTCAGTATTTACTTAACTTGAAAAACTCACTATCTCAATAGATGTATTCCAAATCATCAGAACTCTCACTTATATAAGAACTTCAAGTGGTTAATAGTAGAAATACAAAAGGAAAATGAATTATTTTTTGAAATTCTAAAAGGCACTGCAATGTCAAAGTAACGCTGAGCATCTATTTGTACGGCAATATGCATTAAAACCCATTACATTATTTTTCTTTTCCCTAGGTACAAATGTTACTGTAAGTGTGTTGATACAAATTGTATTTAAATTTGTTCTCTTTATTTAAAAGCCTCGTGTTTTGTGTTAGGAGAGGACAGTTGT
This sequence comes from Myrmecophaga tridactyla, assembly GCA_004026745.1. Taxonomy (NCBI): domain Eukaryota; kingdom Metazoa; phylum Chordata; class Mammalia; order Pilosa; family Myrmecophagidae; genus Myrmecophaga; species Myrmecophaga tridactyla. The sequence goes on along the minus strand of PVIY010012501.1, from coordinate 59,935 downwards.
AAAATTATTAACTGTACATTAGTCTCATACTGATTTCAGAGGCTATTAAGCAATGCAAACAGCATCTTGGTGGTTTGGAATTGGCCCCATTCACAGCATATTCCATGGGACTCCGTCTTTACAATCTGTTTCAAGCTGCATGCAAAATACTAAAACCATAAGCAACAGAATCATTAGAATATCAAATGAGGCTTTTATCTTAATAAATATTTGGCAGGTATGAAAACAGAGAATGGAGCTCTTCACTGAGTGGATGGCATTTGGCGCTCTCATCAACAACATATGGTCTTTATTGAGCATCTACTATACATCTGGCATTGTCCCAAGCAATTGGGAACATAATGGGCAATACACAGTCCTTTTCCTTAGAAATAACATACCAAGACCAAGACTTGGCATATTATTTCAGATACGTACTAAGGTTTATGTATTCAAAGGGAGTCAACTAAAATATTTTAATAAATAGTATTTTCACCACTTATATCTAGGAATAATATAGTATCTTTGGGATCAGTTGAATAGATTGACCATTATTTTTTTGTTTTTCTTCCCCAGATAGATGTGGAGCCTTTGCATGTGTGTGCTTAAATATCTGACACTTATACATTAAGAAATAACAAAAGGGGCTAGGGAGAGACACTGTTATATTAACCTACGTACTATTGTACATTAAACTACAACTGGTTAAAAAAGACTAACTCCTTTGGTCATCTAGGTTGGAATTTGATAAGGTTAAAGTGTTCAAAACTCATATATGTTGGCAATAGGTATTCTCTCAAGGTAGATTTAAATCAGTGTTTCTCTAAATGTGATCTCTGGAGCAGCAGCCTTAGCATTACTTGGAAGTATATTAGAAATGCAAATTCTTGGGTCCCACCCCAGTTTTACCGAATTATAAACCCTGAAGGTGGTCCATCATTCGGTTTTAACAAGCCCTCCAGGAGGTTATGATGCACACTTGGGTTTGAGAACCACTAATTTAGAGTGAGACAATTGATAAGTGTTTCTTTTCCCACAGCCGTTGATCAAGACAAGCCCCCAAGGCATAGAGGTCTCAACAGCAGTCATAGCTGTAAAAGATCTGAGCTCAAAAGTGCAGGAACTCTGGAAAAGTTATGAATCTATTTTCTTCTTCCAAGTGTAAATATTTGAAAACAGGTATAAAGCCTATGGCCAGTTGAAATGTTGGCATTTCCTGGTTCTTTCAGCAAGAGTCAGCCATCCCAGGGTATAGAGCAGAGCAACAACAAAAAAAGATAGAGGGTGGATTTCAAAGACATAGGGGTGAAAATGGAGAATAAAGAGCACATCAGAATAGCCAAGTGACTTTAAAATATAAGATAGGAATTGACAAAACAAACAGAGTGCTTTTATGAGCTCACTGAGTGACAATAGGACAAAAAGAAAAGATTTCAAGTTAATTCTCTATAAAGAGTGCAATTGCTACGACACTATTAAGAGATGGCCAATTTAAAGTCTATGCTTCTACTGCCTGGGCCTCTTCTCTGCATAAAGGTGAGCCAAGAATAGAAGTATAGAAGCCAAGCATAAATGTTAAATTTCTGAAATAATTTAGATGTGAAAATTATTATTTTAGCAAATCCTATGACTCTGCTAATCCATTCCAGGGATATACCCTTGAGAAATATGTGTACAAGTGGAGATGTGTACAAAGATGTCCATTCCAGCAGTATTTATAATAGCCAAAATGTTAGCCCAAATATCTATCAATGGGAGAATACATGTGGTAGGTAGATTCAAACAATGAAATAGTCTATCATAATGAAAATGAACAGATTAGAGCAGTACACACCAACATGGAAAAAATTCTTACCAACATCAAGTTAAGCAAAAGAGGCAAATGGAGGCAAATATATGATACAATCTATAATATGAGGCTTAAAAACAATGTTGTTTAAGTTTACATTGATAGGTGGAAAAATTATAAAGAAAAATAAGAAGGGGTTGTCCTAAAATTCCACATACCAGTGATCTCTAAGGGCAATGGAGAGAAATGTGATAGAAAAAAGGACCTGTGGGGCTTCTAGGATTCTAGCAATATACTTTCTTTTTTTTTTTAATACTATATGGCAGGGATCAATTTCATTCTTTTTCCATGTGAGCATCCCATTATTGCAGCACTGTTTGTTGAATTCTGTTTGTTTTTTCTTTCCTTGTTTGCTTGTTTGTTTAGATTTGGGGGGGGAGTGCATGGACTGGGAATCAAACCTCGGGTCTCCCTCATGGCAGGTGAGAATTCTGCCACTGAACTACCTGTGCACCCCCTATTCTATTTTTTTTTTTTACTTGGATGGTGTTTACATAGGAGTTGTCTCAGAGTTATTTATTACACACTGTGTTTATTTTATGTACTTATCTGCACTGTGGAATATTTCTTAATAAAATGTTTTTTTAATAACTACCTGAGGGTCTGCTATTTGCAAATTTTGAATTTTACCATGAGGACCCTTCTTGGTAATTAAATGGCTAATCCTTTTCCAGGAAACTTTGTGCTTTAAAATCATTTCCTTTGGTTCCTAATCTTTAATTATGGCTCTTGCCGGATACAATAGATTGGAAGGAAAAATACAAAACATTTGGTTTCTAAAACCTCTTTGAACAGGCTATCTTAGTTGTATCTCTACTGATGAAGGCAATTACCCCCGAAACACATGTGCCAAGCATCTGTTACTGGAAGTAGAAATAGCCTAGAAAAATACGCATCCTACATGGTGATATGTCGGAAAGGAATTACAATACAGAAATACAAGTAAATAATCACAACAATAACATTGGTGTACCAAAGACATATTGGCTTCTGGGAGACTTTGGTTTCAGGTCAAGGTTAAGGTCTATGATGAGAGACGTCCTTAAAGATCCGGACAGAGAAGTGGAGAAAAAGCAAGTCTGGAATGGGAGGGAAAAGGTCCACTGAAATTCAATACAAATTAAAATAGGATCCTAATTAGAGCTGCAAAATAATTTACTAACAAACAATCTAGCCTTAATATACATATTTGATCCTAATCCTTGAAATTTAGACAGCCCCATTACACCTTAGTGTTATATTTCTCTCAAGCATGTTAGAGATGTTACTTAACATAGATAATGAGAAATATTGAAGAGGTAATTTAGGGGGATTTAATACCATCTATTCAACCCATTTTTTTTTTCCATTTTTAAACAATACATGCTCTGAAGCTCTACCAAGGCTCTTTTCCTCTTCAAACCTCTTTTCCCAACATCTTTCTCATGCCCTAAAATGTTTCCATGGGTATTAATTACGTTTTTATGCATGCTCATTTTTCATTTTTAAATGACTTTCCCTGGACCACCCCATTCCTCTTGCCTCTTCTTCTCAGTACACTAAAGGATTCAGGGAGGTGAAGGGATTGGGATTTGTTGCACTGGAGGAAGAGGAGTAGGAAGAAGGGAAAGTAAACTAATGGCACAAGGGAAGCAGTTACTTCTCCTTTGTCAGACTGGGCAGGATTGCCATAAAACTGCCCTGTACAGATGACGGTCCCAGCCAAATTCGAACTGTGGGTAGAATTTCGTTTTAAAACACCACTGCTCCTGTTTCCTCATTATGTTTGGATTCTATCACTAGAATACATCACAAATATTTTCAAAGGAGAGGAAAAAGGAAAAAAGATGGAACATTTGATGTGGGTAATAGTAAGATCATGTAAATATGGATTAAATAAGTTTTCTCCATTATTTTCAACCATTTCCAAACATCCCTAAATTTGGGGGATATTGTTTTCACCGCCAGTGATAGTCTACTTGCCTGATACCCAGCAGGTCAGAGTCAAGAAGATACTGAGAGAGGACCAAGCCACAATATCTGTCCACCAAATGACCTCATCAGAGCAAGTCCTTGTTGCACATCAATAGGAATCACCTAAATACAGTGGCATAGCTTCGAGTTGTAATTCAAGTTGCAAGTCATAATACAAATTTCTTAACCATTCTTAACAACCAGAAGCCCAAAATAAAGCTCTAATTACAAAAGAAGTCAATATACATTTACTCCATACTTCCGCATAGAAAGTTAAAGTGACTCCATTTAAAAATAAGTCTTTAAATCAAAAGAGCTCTAACCACAAATAGATAGATAAAATGTTCATTCAAATCTTATTGATCTCCACTAAACTCTCTTCCATGTTGCAAACCTACTTAGATGTGGTAGTCCAAACACTTTCACTTGCCATTCCCAATCTTTCCCCCACCTCATTCATTCATTTCTTCAACAGATATTTATGAAGCACGTACTATGTGCCAAGTATTATGCCAGATCACAACGCAACCGACATGGTCTCTGCTCACAGCTGGTTTTCAATTCAGTAGAAGAGATCAATATTAAGCCAAGAATCATTGCATTTCCCTTCTATCCCTATTGGAAAGTACACATTTTCCTAGTCATTTGCACTCGTAGTGCCTCTTCCTAGAACAGCCTGACCTTCAAGCAAGCCTCAAATAGCTCCAACTAACCGTAGCGACTTTCTTCAACTTGTGCCTCTCAGTTAATTCTGCCCCTTTTTCTATTCCCTGAGCACTCCTCCTTGTCTTCAATGCAGTATTGTGTCTTCCTATTTCTCTCACCTCGCCGGAATGTGAACTTCATATATTTAGGAGATGTGTCTTCTTCATGTCCCTAAGGCTAACTCTGCACTTGTTAGAGGTGAATTAACTAATTGTGTCTCTGCCTTAACTAAAGGCCAAAAATTGGCTTATTTCTATACCTTAAAAATAAGCAATTTATTTGAAAAAACGGAATAGTTAAAAATATGCAAAGAGATAACATATATTGCTCATGAATAAATAATATTTTTAAGTAACTCATTTTAATAATTTATTTTTACTTTTTTTTATTCAGGAAGGAAAACCCAAATATTGTGCTAAAAAAAGTCACATTTATTTGTTAGTGCTTAATTTTTATTCGCTATATTTTTCTTACTTTAATATTTTTAGAACATATTTTCGTAAAACATGAATCTCGCTGCTAAACATTATTTGAGAATATCATCCATAAAATAAGATATTTGTTCTCCATCAATAATATGCTTACAACCTGCAGATATTCTGTTTACATCAAAACATTGCTGAAAATAGAGAATGATGAATGAACTGCGAGAAGATTCAAGAAAATAATTACTATAATAACTATTCCAATCTTTAAGATGTGTCAAAGGGGAGATACAGGAAATTACCAATTAGTTAACATCAATACTAGGAAAGAAAAAGAACAAATAACACAATTGATCAGGAAGTACTTAGGCAAGAAAAATTTAATGTGTAACCAGCAGCATGAGTTCATGTAGAAAGACCATGGAATCCAAACCACACAAAATATGTGAGTACAAGCAGAGTCAGCTAAAGGAAAATGAATTTTTTTTTTTACATAACCAATAGCCGTGTAAAAAAAAAAAAGGAGGGGGTATTAAATTAAAATTATCCTATAAGGATAAATACAAAGTTAACTCTGATATAGGAGAAAAGACAGCACTAAATTAGAAAAAAATGGTATTCAGAAGATACTTTCAACCCAACCATACCTCCACCACTGGTCCCCAAACGGGTGGTTAATTTGCTCAGACCTTATTAATAGGTGGTTTTCAAGCCTGCCGTGCATAGACTAGTTATAAGGCTGTATATATTTGTGATGTCTTCAGAGTGAAAGAAGTCCTGACAAGATGACAGCTATTGATAATCCAGTGTTTACAGATGGGTGCATCAAATTTTTGTATTTAAATAATCTATATATGTAAGGACTCAAAGAGAGGTCTTTGAACTGAGTCATCAAGGATTCTAAATGGCTTGAAGGAAGCTTCATCAACTAGGGGATATCTCTAAACTGTAAACATCTCCCCTTTATCCAAGATATGCCTTTCACTGAATAGGGAGGAATCTCCTGCTTGGACCAGGAATTGTGCAGCTCACTCAGGAGGGCAGGAGCGTGTCCTGGGCCAGCCAGGGTGCTCTCAGAGTGGGCCAGTGCCAGAGGAAGATTAGCCAAGTGTACGACTTGATATCACGACCTCTGCAGTGGGTAAAGGACGGCCAGCGTGATTGTGTGAATGAACCATTTGGCAGTAAAAAGGGGCCACACCAAAACTGTACCAAAATAAGAAATATGGTGGAAAATGTTTGGATTGTGATTGGCAGACACAACTAAAATAGGGACAACTTGAGTTGTTTTTGACTAAATTCAAAGACAATTTTGCAAATGTTGACCATTTTTCTAGTTTTTAATCTGAAAATCTATTGATTTATATGGATCAAAAACATCCTCTTTGCCATGCTGAATACCAAAGCACACGTGGCAACAGAGTAGGTAACATCTGCCATTGCCCACATCTCAAAAAGCATGTCTCTTCTCTCAGCATCTCTGTGTGCCTCTAGCTAACAAAACTGAACATGGTAAATATTTGCATGTATTTATAGCATCCTTTCTCCAGTAAATTCCAGGCAATGGCTTCCCATAAAACATGGAAGAGCTGCTTCCATAATCTAAATCACAGGACTGTCTAAAATACAGACATATGCACACTTACAGGATCAAAGCCGTTGGATTTTCAACTTTAGTATCAGCAAAACTGTCCATGAAAATCCCCCCAGTGTTCCCTATTCTCCAGACAGATCCTGCGCTAAGTTCCCTCCTTTTTTGTTCATTCCATTGTTGTAAAAGTGATGTAATTGTTATATAAAATGTGGGCAATAGGGACAAGCTGAAAAAGTAAGTATTAATTTAAAAGAACCCTTGGCCTGTACATTCAGAAAGAACCACCATAAGCAGTTTAGTGGATATATATCCCATCATATTATGTCTGTTTATATTATATAATGCAAATTTGTATCACAGTATACATATTATTTCTTAATATATTTTTTAATATTTCTTAATATGTATAACTTTATCTTTCTACATCACTTTTAATTTTTCTATGTTCTATTCTATATGTAGCATAACCTGTTTAATTAACCCCTTACCCCATTTGGGGACATTAAGATTGTTGCCAGCTATCTGTTATTATACGTAACAGTACAAATAACATCCTTGTACACAAATCTCTATGTGCACACACGTACACACACACACAAACCGGCACTATGAAAGTGCTATCTTCTCCGTATCCTTGCATAAATTGAATGCTAATGTTATCATCTTTTCTTTTAAATCTTTCCTAATTTGATAGATGAAAAATTACCCCTTGTTGCTTTAAATTACATTTTTATTACTGGGAAGAGTGAACATTTTTTACCTGTTTATTAGGCATTGCACTTCTTTTGTGCATGCTGTTGAATTTTTACATCAGACTGATATTCAGATTGCGTCTTTTGTAGCTTACCTAGCATCTGGCACCAGCCAAGCCCTGGTCTCAGCAGCAGTGAGCCCCAGGCAAGCTGCCTATGCTCATCTAGCATTTCAATGGCTCGCCTGCCCTTTAGTTCTGCCTTCCCACTTCCAGCTTCTCAGTGACGCCTCACTCCCAACCTGCCTTATATAACGTATTCAGAGAGAAAAGAGAGAAAGAAAAGCCTATGCCTGAATAGATATTATCAGATGTTATTTATTTTCAAATGTAAATACTGGAAACAAGTTAAATGGCCATAATGATTTCAAGACCTTATCTGCCATGTCTTAGTTTCCCAGAACTGCTACAACTAAGCACCATAGATTAGTTGGCTTAAACAACAGAAAGCTATCGTCTCACAGTTCTGGACTTTAGAAATCTGAAATTAGTGTGTAGTCAGGATCACACTTCCTCCAAAGTCAGCTCCCCAGCACTCAGTCTGTGCCCTGGTCACATGGCCAGCTCTCACGCCACATCAGAAGCAGTCATCCATGCTTCTGTCCAAATCTCCTCTCCTTATAAAGACTCTAGAAATACTGGTTTCAAATGGGATTAGGGGCCACCCCAATCCAGTTTGGCCTCCTCTTAACCAATAGCATCTTAAAAGGCCCTATTTACAGATAAGTTTGCATTCACAGAATCAGTGGTGAGGGTTTGAACATTTATTTTAGCAGGCCACAATTCAAGCTCTACTGCACCAGAAAACCAATAAATCCCTGACCAGCATGCAAAACTGCCGGCATCTCACTAAAATAGCTGCTATTTTTTGAGCATTTACTACCCGAAACTTTTACACCCAGGTTTCCTTTAACTTAAAAAAAAAAAATAGGGAAGGAATTTCATTGCCTTATTTAAAAAAAAAATCTGTATCAGAGGAGCAAACTCATGTAAACATACAGGGGCTACCCGGGAAGAAAAGCTGGGCTTCAAATCCTTAGCTCTATCCATGATTCTAAGGCACACTCCTTTGCCTAAGATCAATATATTATTACAGTCATTTTAGAACTTCCTTTGAGACCAAAGGAAGAAAGGTTTATTTTGTTCAGTACCTAAATTTTCTGTAGCATATAATTTAACTCAACCAGTCTAGATAGTTCACTTAAACAATCAAAACAGGGAGCCCAGAATGAGAATGAGAGCCTTTAATCCTTTATAGCTTAATGTACTGCCTGCATATATCCCAGAATATATTAAACAGATAATCAAAAATATTGGTAAACTTCCTTGGGGGATGAGAGAAAAAATATGGAACTATTAAACTTTACCACCAGGAAAACCCCAGATACTCTGTCAGACATTAGAGACCCCTAAATCAATAGGCCAAGCCCTTGATCTTGAGGCTTGCTCTGTGAAACTTACATATGTAGTGGAGCAGCTTAGCCTATCTATAGGGCATGCCTAAGAGTCACCTCTGGAGGACCTGTTTTGTTGCTCAGATGTGGCCTCAGTCTCTCTAAGCCCAACTCTGCAAGTGAAATCATTGCCCTTCTCCCTCCATAGGACATGACATCCAGGGATGAAAGTCTCCCTGGTGGAGTGGTAGATGACTCCCAGGGATGAATATGGCCCTGGCACTGTGGGATCAACAATGCCATTCTGACCAAAAGGGGGGAAAGGAGTGTAACAAATAAGGTATCAGTGGCTGAGAGAGCTCAAATAGAGTCGAGAGGCTACTCTGAAGGTTGCTTTTATGCAAACTTCAGTTAGACATTGCTACCTATTATAACTTGCCAAACCCCAACTAAAACTATTCCAGCCAATCCTAAAGAATACCTAGGGCAATATACAAGATTCTACAAAGGTTCTATGCACTAGGATAATTTTTCAGAAACCTACAACCTCCAGATGGGTCCCTGGACCAGATAAGTCCTGAAACCTAGAGGGGCCAGCCTCTCCAGAACATAAGCTAGTTCCATCTCCCTACCCCAAATTATTGACAGCCCCTTCCAACATGAAAAAGTCAGAATGGCCATAGCTCAAATACCCCTAAAGAGTGGGATAAAAAGATCAAAGGTGATGGTGGAGGTATAAAGAGAAGGTAGGGTTTAACAAATGAGTACAATTGCTGAGTCAATATATTGATATTTCCTTTAGTCTCCAATATTTTAGAGCAGCTAGGAGTGAAAACCTAAAATTGTGGAATTGTAACCCATACCAAACTCTGAAATCTGTTCTACAACTAATTGTCGTGCTGTTTTTTGAAGTTTATTGCTTTTTTGTATATATGTTATTTTTCACAAAAAAAAAAAAGAAAAAAAAAGTGATGATAGAAAATACAATATTCCAGGTGGACAACAGTGGCTCAGTGGCAGAATTCTCATCTGCCATGCAGGAGATCTGGGTTCGATTCCCAGAGCCTGCCCATGCCAAAATAAAAGTGTGTATATATATATATATCCAATGTTACGGAGCAGCTAGAAGGAAAAATCTGAGCTGATCGTATGGTAGCCCATGACAAACTCTGGGATCTATCCTGTAACTACTTGCTGAAGAGTGCTTTGAAAAACTATTGCTTTTTATTTCTTTGCTTTGTATATATGTTACATTATACATTTTAAAAAGTTAAACAAAATCAATATATTAGTATAGTGAAATGCCAAGGGTTTAAGCCATACCATTACACGGCCAATTCATTGCAAAAATAATAATGTCATTAATTTATTGGAAACTTCTCTTCTTATCTGCTTGTTTCTGATCATATAATATTGCTGAGAGCAAACCCCACACTGTCAGGAGTTTTCACCCAACACTGTTGACTCCTTAAGAAACTTACAGTCCTCAAAAAATGTGGTCATTTCTAAAACCAAGTTGGAATTTAATATATCAACGACTATGACTAAGGATATATAGCACTAAAGAGATTTTAAAATTTAAAGATCTCCTGAATCTAAACAATAACCACAGGTGTATTTCCTAGTTTCACTCACCCTGGACTTCCCTTCCCTCCCATGTCTGGCTTTTAAATAAAGAGCTCATGATACATGGTTCCAAATATCTACGGAACTGGGAGGCAAGTCTTATGAAGGATCCAATTTCAAAACCCAAGCAAATAAATAAATCAATGCCTAGAATAAGATTTGCACTACATAAGAGAGTTAGGTGCTGCTCGCCTCCTCTCTAGTCCCATATTCCTTGTGTGTGGACCACCACAGCTTCTACAACTGCACAGGAATCATCTGCACATATGACTGGGGCCTCCAGACCAGGCTTCCTCTAAGAAAGCCAGTGTTCCCCCATCACCACCACACTGCCAGAGAAGCCAACAAATGTTTACTAAGTAAATAACTCTGGAGAGACCAGGAAAACTTGTGCACACAGTGTGTCTGTTTCAAACTATTATGTACCCCAGAAAAGCCAAGTTTTAATCCCTATCCAATCGTGTAGGGCCAGACCTATTGTTTAGGGCAGAAACTTTGATTGGATTGTTTCCATGGAGATGTGACTCATCCAGTTGTAGGTGTGACATTTCGACTAGATGGAGATGTGACCCCACCCATTTAAGGTGTGTGTCTTGATTAGTTTACTGGAATCCTTTAAAAGGGGAAGCATTTTGGAAATTTCTCAGAGCCAACATGAGACCCAGACATTTGGAGATAAAGAACATGGCCTTGGGGAAGCCGTTTGAAACCCAAAGCCCGAGACCCCAGCAGATGCCTAGCCAAGTGCCTTGCCAGCTGAAAGAGTATTTTTTTGGACCCATTGGCTTTTCTTGAGTCAAGGTAGCTGTCTCTGGATGCCTTAGTTTGGACATTTTTGTGGCCTTAGAACTATAAGCTTGTAATTTATTAAATCTCCATTTTAAAAGTGGTTCCATACCTGGTATATTGCTTTCTGGCAGTACTAACAAACCAAAACACACAGGAAGGTATTACATAAAATAAAAAGAAATATTTCCAATATGAGTTTTCAATTGTGAAGAAGAATGGTGGAAAGCAGGCAGGATGGTAGCACACGTTCCAAAAATGTTGTCTATTTAAAATAGGATATGCTTGAAAAACCAATGCTGAAAGGTAAGAGTGTCCAGATGCCTACAAAAAGAGTCCATGAAATTGCACTGTACATTCACCCTTCTTCTTTTCATCCTGGAAAACCGGGGTAAACCAGTTCCTCCTCTCTCCTCTCAGATCTTCCCTGTTTCACTGCTCCCTAATTTGTCACTTTTCTTTCTCCCTGTCTGTTATTTTCCCCCTCTCTGCCTATGGTTTCTAAGTTTTAAATATAGGTCAAGGTCTCTGCTTGATTTCATCTCTCTCTCTCTTCATTCCCTATCTCCTTGAAAGGCTCCTATCTGCAGCCTCCACTGCCCTCCTCTTTAGTTCCCTATCATGTGGCTCATCTCCTGGTTCCAATACTCTCTGCTCTATGGCACAACTTTTGAATCTAATTCCTGGTCACTGTAATTTTGAATATAAATACAAAGTAGGTAAAAGCCAGTGAAACCCTCAAATATCTTTTCCAACCATTTGAGCTAAGGGCAGGCATTCCTATCAAGAAAAAATAAAGTACAGAGTAAATAATATCAAGCCCTCCAAAGAAGCTCCAATGCTCTCAAATTATAACTGCCTGTGGGACATCTGGATAAGGTCCTTAAATAAATAAACCTGATCAGCTGCTTCTCATAACCAACTCATTGTATAGCTCCTCCCTCTCCCACTCACTCCCTATCCCCAGTTATTTCTAGAAAGTCTCTCTATTCTGTCCTGGCAGTTTCTAGTCCTAATTTTTTCATGTGGATCCTTATTAGTTTTTACCTGGTCCACTGTTACCCCTGCTTCTAAATCTCCACACTCTAATCCATCCTACACATCATGCCTCTCTTCAAAAGCTTTAGTCATTCCTCAAGACCCAAATTAAAGTGAAACCGCTCTACTAACTTCTGAACTCCACATTCACACTAAACCTATCCCTCAGCTCTTTCTTCCACTAATCCCTCGTAGCATACCAAATACATGGATTTTGATACCAAACATCCTAGAAAATATGAAATTTGTGTGGATCATAAAAATAAAAATATGAAATTTGTGTAGATCATATGGGCATGAATGCCTGGCTTTGGTTTCTTGCTTCCACTTTTCTAAAGAGAGATATCAGCTTTGCTGTTCCTACAAACCATGTAACCCTGGGCAACTTGCTTCTGTAACTAAGGTTCCCCATCTGTGAAATGGGGATAAAAAAGCACCTATTTTATATGAGTTTGCTGTGACGATTAATTAGGCTAATAGATATGAAGGGCTTAAAAGAGGCCTGAGATAAGCACTCAATAAGTGATAGCTGTTCCTATCCTTACACTCTCGAAAATTCCAGTAACTGTCTCTTCATATACAAGCATCACTTTTTTTGCCACAGGACTTCTACACATGCTGTTCCTTCTCTCAGCAGTTCAAAAACGCTCTCCACCCTTCAAGATCCTCTCAAACATTCCTTCCAAGATCTTTCTCAGTCTTCTATCAGCATGATTTGTTTGCATTTTGGGGGCCTCTTACCATATGCTAGGTATCCTGGGAACACAGTGAACTGTTAAGGTAGTACCCTGCCCCAGAGGCACACAATCTAGTGCTAGAGGGAGGTTCTGTCTCCCTCCTGGGTTAGCATGTTCATGTGTTCCTCAGTTTTGCAGTCCCACTGAGCTGCTGCACCATCTTCTGACCTCTCTCTCTTAAGCCTCCAGCTAAGTAAATTAAATGTCACTCGCTATGGAAGGCACTCCCCTACGCAGATGTAGTCAGCCATAGATGAAATTCACATGCTGATGATTTAAATCCGCAGCAACAGAACAAAGGGGGATTGTCACCTAGCCAAGTTGACACCTGAACCTAACTATCACAACCATTTAAAACGCTTTGCTCAAAAGTAAATTTCAATTAATAATTTATACTACGTCGTTTTTGACCCGCAGAGTTGTCTAGCACTGAGCTGCTGGCCACTGCAGAGGAGAGCATTAGAAATTAGAACTGAGCACCTCTACTCTCTTTAGAAAAGTGGAAGCAAGAAACCAAAGTCAGGCATTCGTGCCCATATGATCTACACAAATTTCATATTTTTCTTTTTTAACAGCTTTATTGACATGTAATCCATACACCATACAATTAATTCATTTAGTGTATTTAATGAAAGGTTTTTAACATGTTCACAAAGATACGCAATAGTCATCACAATCATATTTACAACATTTTCATCACCCCCCCCCAAAAAAAATTCTCCTACACGTTAGCAGTCACTCTCATCTCCTCCTACCTTGCTATCCCTGGTTACTATTAATTTAATTTAACTTTCCTGGACACTTCATATAAATGGAGTCATACAATATGTGGTCTCTTGTGACTGGCTTCTTTCCCTTATCATGACGTTCGCAAGCTTTATCCATGTTGTAGCTTTGAGTTCATTGCCCTTTATTGCCAAATAACTTTCCGTTACATTTATATGTCACACTTTGTTTATCCAATCATCAGTTGATAGACATTTGGGTGATTTCTACTTTAGAACTATCACGAATAAGAGTGCTATGAAAATTCATGTACATATTTTGTGTGGACATATGCTTTCATTTCTCATTGGTATGTACCTGGGATAGGAATTGCTGAGTCCTATGGTAATTCTATGTTTAACATTTTGAAGAATGGCCTAAGTGTTTTCCTAAACAGCTGCATTTTTTCTTTTAACTATCCCACCAGCAACATATTTGGGGTTTCAATATCACCACGTCTTCTCCAACTCTTGGCATTATCTGACATTTTTATTATAACGATCCTAGTGGGTGTGAAGTGGTATCTCATTGTGGTTTTGGTTTACTAATTTAATTACCCCTCAAAGCTAATGATAACTTTTCTCAAGCGCTTATTGGCCATTCTTATATCCTTTTTGGAGAAGTGCCTATTCATCTCCTTGGCTCATTTTTAAATTTATTTGTCTTTTTATTATTGAGTTGTATGAGTCTTTTGTATTCTCTGAATGCAAGTCCTTATCAGATACATGATTTGCCACTATTTTCTCATATTCTGTGGTTTATATTTTCACTTTCTTGATGGCATCCTTTGAAGCACATAAGTTTGTAATATTGATGAAATCCAATTTATCTATTTTTTTTCTTTTGTTCCTTACACATTATGGTATCATAAAGCTTTCCATAACTAAAGGTTACAAAGATTCACTCCTAGTTTTAAGAGCTTTATAACTTTAGGTCCTACATTTAGGCTATGGTCCATTTTGAGTTAATTTTTGTGTATTGTGTAGGAAGGGTTCCACCTTCATTCTTTTGTATGTGGATATCCAGTTGTTTTCACTATCACTTGCCAAAAAGACTATTCATTCCTCATTGAATTATCTTGGCACTCTTGTAGAAAAGTAAGTGACCATAAATGCAAGGGTTTATTTCTGGATTTGATTCTATTGTATTAGCCTATTCCATTGATCTTAGACGAGTACCACATTGTCTTGGTTATTATAGCTTTGTACTAAACTTTAAAATCAGGAACTGTTACTCCTGCAACTTTTTCCTTCTTTTTTTTCTCCAAGATTGCTTTAGCTATTCTGGGTCCCTTGCATTTCTGTGTGAATTTTAAGATCAACTTTTCAATTTCTGCAAAAACAAGATGATGAAATTTTGATTGAAAGTGTGATTACTTTGTAGACCATTGTGGGAGTATTGCTATCTTAACAACATTAAGTCTTTCAATCCATGAACATGGAATACCTTTCCATTTATTTAAGTCTACTGGTTTTCAGAGTACAAGTTTGGTACTTCTTTTGTTAAATTTATTTCTAAGTATTTTGTTCTTTGGCTGCTATAGTAAATTGAATTATTTCCTTAACTTCAGTTTGGGATTGTTTATTACTACTGCATAGAAATACTACTGATTTTGGTACATTGAGAAATACTACTGATTTTGGTACATTGATCTCGTATCCTACAATTTTGCTGAACTCATTTATTATCTCTATTAGATTCTTAGGGGATTCCTGAGAATTTTCTAAACACAAAATCATGTCATCTGGAAATAGATAAAGTTTTACTTCCTTTCTAATCTAGATGGCTTTTATTTCTTTTTCTTGCCTAATTTTCCTGGCTAGAACCTCTAATACAATGTTTAAAAGTAATAGCAAGAGCAGACATCCTTGCCTTGCTCCAGATCTTAGGGAGGAGATCACTCAGTCTTCCAGCATTAAGTAGGATGTACTGGATTTTCCTGTAAAAGGTCTTTACAGTTGGAGAAACTTCCTTTCTATTTTCAGCTTGTTGGTTGGTTTTATCATGAAAAGGTGTTGGATTTTATCAGCTACCTTTTCTGATCTACTGAGAGGATGGTATGATTTTTGTCATTTATTCTATTGATATGTGTCTCATTTGGTTATGCTGCATAACCTATTTTACATGTTGCTGAACTTCATTTCTCTAGTATTCTGTCAAAGATTTTATGCCTCTATTCATAAGAGATATTGATCTGTATTTGTGATTTCTTCATTCAGTTTTGGTACCCAGGTAACACTGGATTCATACGATGCATTTAGTAAGTGTTCGATTTCTCAGAAGAGTTTTTGACAAAATGATCATAATTCGTCCTTAAATATTTGGTCATGTTGTGTTTTTTTAGCTTTTCTTTTTTTATATATAAAATAATTCAACTCGGCTAGCATGCTCAATAGGAGGAAATGAATATAGACTCTTTCACTTTATAACCCTAAAAGTAATCTATGCCATTTATTTATTATCTGCAACACGCTGTCAAAGTTCGAGTTACAGGAAAGTACAGGAAGTTCTCTAATTCATCCTTAAAAGGTTTCAGTTATATATACATATATATGCACACACATAAATTTTCAAAGGTATATATATACATATATATATATTCCTGCACTCTCAGCTCCCTCCCCTTCGCAATGATCTCTCCCTAAGCGTGGTTCTGGGCCAAGGTGATGATGAAGTGACCCCGGAGTTGACAGAGGCAACCTCCCCGCCGCAGTCTGCAGCTGGAGAGGGAGAGGGGCTGGGCCGGGAGGGTCTCCGGGGCGGGGCGGAGGAGGAGGGAATGCAAAACAGAACCTCGCCCCTGGAACCCGCGGCGCAGCCACGCCCTCGCTATAAATGCGGGGCTGCCTGGACGCCGAGGATTCCAGCGTCTGCGGCCCGAGGCGGCCGGCGGCGGGGCGCCCGGGCGATCACAGGCAGACCAGCCCAGGCTCGGCCGTGGCCGCGACCGACGGGGAGCAGCTGCAGCGGGCTGCGAGGGTGACGGCGTGGAGCCCGGACCCCGGGGCGCCGGGAGGAAGCCCCGCAGCCGCGCCGCCGCCACCTCGCGACCCGACGTGGGCGCAGCTGGGGCGCGCGGGGGTGAGTCCGCGCCGACTGCCGGGTGAGGCTTGGGGGCTGTCGCGGCCGGGGAGGGTAAGCTCCGTGTCCAGGCGTCTTAACTGCGGGCGGCTATTCTGGGGGCTCCTGGGGACCTGGGAAAGCACGATCAGAGTTCTGGCAGCTCCCGTCCCAGAGCCTTTCCCCAAATCTGGTGGAGGGAGTCTGGGTGGGGAGGGAGCAATCTGGGCTGATTTGTCGCGAGCCCCGGAAATTTTGTCCCGATTTGCCGAGCCTCTTTCAAGTACGAGCAAGATGGTGATGATATTCGACCAAGTAAACTTTCTTCCCGAGGCTTTTAGCTTACGCTGGTCCTTAACCATGACAGCGCTTCTGAAGTGAAGTTAAAAATGTTCCTGACATCCCCTCTGCTTCCGCGGCGATGCCCTGCCACCACGCATCCTTGTCCTTCCCCACGCTCCAAGCCAGGGTTCCTGGCACCGGGCACTGCTGTCACCTGGATGAAACTCTCCCAGTCTCAGGGGTTCCCAGGTACCCTTTGATCCAGCACATTGGAGGGCGTTGGGGAGAGAGAAGCAGGGAAATCTCCCCACCCCAATCCCACCAGCCCTGGCTAGTGTGCATTTGTAACTGAGGCAAGACTTCAGCAGAAGCACTTCTGCTTCCAGGACTGAACCAGGGCATTCCCGGCAGGACCAGCCTGCTACATTCTCCCAAGACCTCAGGAAGTTTTCCCTAAAGCAGTGCCCCATTTTCTTTGAAGAGCCAATCTTTAGCCCTGTCTATTACATCTACTTGGAGCCACTTATTTACCTAATCTTGTTTGCTGATGGCATCATTAACTACCAAAACCCAAGGAACCTTCTCATCTTACAGTAAAAATTAGGTCCTCACTTTTCATTGGGATCACATTTGGGATGTGGATGTATTTATTTCCAGTGTTATTGGGGGGAAAAAGAAAGAAACAACCTGAAAGGCAAGAAATCTGGCAACCCACTGTTCTGAATTTCTTGAGCAATTTGTTTCTCCTCCTGAAGATGCGTCACCGCCAATAAGTTTCTTTGGGTATTTACCACCTGAGAGTCCTGGGACCCTGGGCATTTATTCCCCTCAGCAAAAGCTTTAATCTTACTTCATAAGCGTTCTCTGAGAAAGAAAATACTTCGTTTCCCATGTGTCCTTCCCTCCAGTACTGTCTCCCTATGGATAAAAGCCCCAGATGGATAATGTTGTCTCAGGGCTCTGGTGGATTCCTGGTCATGCCTGTTTCCCTCCTCTTCCTCTCCACCACCCTCCTGCCAGGAGGTCCAGGGGCTGGGGAGGCATAGTGGTCCCAAGTGGGAGTTCCAGCTCTCCTAGCTATCTAGCTAGAAACTCTTAATGTCTAGGTTCCTGCCCATAAAGTGAAGGGTTTAAACTAGATGATCTCCAAGTTTCCCTGCAGTGACAAATTTCCTTAATTCCTTTTGTTAGCTGGTTCTTGCTTAAAAAATAAGAGCCAATAACAATCATCCTTTAGCCCATGTTTGGAGTCCTTAAAACAATGTAAATAACTCTCTTGTTAAATCATCTTCTCTGAAAAATCATTGTTTCCCAATAATGGCTCCATGGGCCCTAAATTAAGGTGGCAATTCCTATAATATGGCTCATGGCTCAGGCAGTCACCCCAGGTTCTGGGTCTCAACAGTTGCTGAAGTTTCCTATTAGTTTCAAGTCTGTTTTCCACCTTGTCTCCCTTTTCTTTTCTGACTTCATTGTTCTTTATTCCCATCATGAGAGGCCTTGATTTCTGATTTGGGTCTTCTTTGACCTTAAACTGAATCAACTGTTCCATCATCCAACCCAGAAGACAACTGGTTTTCCCCATGCCAAGGGAAAACTTGTCTTCCTTGAGGTTTATGTCTTTCAGGCACTGATACTGCTGCAATGGTCCCTGTTTCCCAGCACTCTGAGCTCACTTCTTTCCTCTCCCTCTCTTACCCTGATTCATTGTTCAAAAGGGAGAAATGTGTATGTTCTGGATTCTTAACTTTTTATTTCTCTTCTTTCTAGTTTGGGATCATAATTGTGTGTCTATGTGTGCAGTGTTGTTTTTCCCCTTTTTTTCTGTTGCTGCTTATTATTGTTATTATCACTATGATTAATTAGTTGCCTTAAGCTGAAGGGAAATTAACGACGGAAAGAGTCAGTATGTCACTTATCCATATCCCAAGTAAAATACCTAGCTGAAAAGGAATTTGAAACTTATATTTAAATGTGTGATGTGTCTCCTGTAGTTTTATCCATGCTGTCATAGTGCCCTTTTTTATGCAGATATCTGAGTATTATTGTATTTTGCTTCCAAATTTTTGATAGAGAAAAAGATAAAATCCCATCACTTTTACATGTTTTGGCTGCCAAATGCAAGCTCCAGCCCTTTAGCCCCAAAGTTATGTTTAATCCTTTTTCTACTCAGTTATGACTGGGGAAAACCAGATAGTATCTCAATTAGGCTAGTAAAGTAAGTTTTGTTTAGAAGTTTAAAGAAGGTTCAGTGTTGTAAAGATGAAAAAGCTGTGGCAATAAACAATTGTGGAGCCAAAGCAACAAAGTATGACAAGTATCCAGAGCCAGGCTAAGAGCACTTTTCTCCCATTTCATCCAGCAAGTTGGACAGATCAGCCTTTAAATGCATGACCAATTGAAAGGGCTCTTATTTTGCTTAAAATAATTTTGTTTCCCCTTTCAAAATTATCTGAAGTCAATACATAATATGCTTCATGTTCCTTTTCACATAAGTGTTTATTAAAGCAGTGCACTAAAGCTCCCATAACCAAAAGTCAATTTTGTTCCATCCCCAGCCTACATGTAGGTACCATTTTCTATTATATTTATAAGTTATGAATTTTAACTTTGAAAAATCAAGCTTCCAGGAATTCAATAGATAAAGCTCTCTTAAACCAATAAGATTCTATAGGGATTCAAGGTGCTATTCAACTAATTTGACAATTGATTACCATTATCCTATTAAAGCTCTAAAAGGAAATGTTTTAATCACAGCAAAACAATCTAAAGAGCTGTACATTTTCCAGATGTTTCATATTCTACTTGTTACTTTAATGTTGAATTTAACCATTGGCTATAGAAAACAAAATACGTATTTAGGACAGTCACAGAAATGGCAAGTGAATCTTGCTACTAGCTCTGTTGGTTGTATTATCATTCAGAGATGTTCACAGAGAGGAAAAAAATCCTTTGCATATAAAAACTTAAAGTTGTCTTCTTTGAATATAAAAATTCCGTGGCCCATAAAAACAAAATTGTCTCTTAAAATATCTTACTAAGCAAGAATTCACTCCGTAATGTAAATGCTATATAACTGTTTTATTTTACATTCTTTTCATAACTAAATTTAGAAATTTTTGTTGTTTTTAATTTGGTTTGGTTTGGTTCCTAAAAGGATTCCTAAATGGGTACAGCATCTAAATTTCTTACATGGACATAAATGTCTAGAATCTGTCAGTTTTGATACTTTCCTTCCAATATTTTGAATTTTGTTCCTATTCTCACGTTTGAACATTTTCTAATTTGAAAGTGTGGAAAATGAGTAAAAAATGGGTATTCTTTGTTTTTCATAACTGCAACATGACTTTGTATTTCAAATCCCAGTTCTAGATGTGATTAAAATTTAGAATCATAGCATTAATAATCATTCCATTTCAGTCAACTTTCATGCATTTACTTGCAGATTGTATGCATACATAAGCTGCTTTGTTCTTCACTGTATGATGTTTAACATCTTATTTTGATCAATGGATTTTAAATACCTTGAATGGTTAAAGAAAATTGGAAAATACACATGATAGCATGCTCTTAAAGATAATTTGATTGTTAATTTGATCTCTAAATTTCTTTAGATATTTTTCTGGTTTTGTATTCATCAAAGCTCATTTATCTACTTTAAAAAATGAAAGATTATATCTATGAAAAATATCAGAAATAACAGCAGATACTTACAGAGGGAATGCAGTGGATTTGAGTGATACTCTGATACCCTGAGAACATGCAAAGTATAAAAATCCTGTTTGTTCTGGAAGATAATTGGTTAAGCTGAGTGTGTGTATATTTATGGGTCTTTCTAACATCTCCATGCCACTGAGAAGAGAAGCCACTTTAAAACAGCTCTTCTTTCTGACCAGACTTTTGGACGGGGTGAAATGTCCATCGTGGTCACATTGGTTGATTCTGGCCACTTCCTTAATCACTACAACTTACCCCCGCCTTCCCACCCCATGGGCTAATAACTCCTTTGATGATGGGAGTCACATCCTATCATCCTTGTATTTTATTGTAAATGCTCCACAAAAGTCACTTGCACACCTGTTTGTATGCGTGTGTTTGTTCTTGGGTAAAGCTGTGAAAAATGTTAAATACATTTTGAGTTCCCTGTCTTCTAGAAGACATGTCAGAGGGAAACCATTTTTCTAAACTCATTTAAGTTTATTATCCTATTACAGACAATAGAATGACTTAAAATTGATGTTTTAGTCTTGCTCGTTGGGGAACTAATTGTTAGCACCATTTTTCAATCTAAAGCAGTATTGGGCAAGGGGAAAGTAGAGGACAAAATAAGAAAAGGAAAAAATGGTTGAAGTTTTTCAAAATCTGTGGTTATTAAGGTGTTGGGGGACAGGTAGTTTGAGCCTAATAGAATCACCCGGGGAGCATGTTAAATCTATATATATCATCCCCACTCTCCTTTCTGCTCTATACCCCATTTCTCCTGTGTGAGACCAACTGTATTACGAATTCACAGTAACCAGCCATAATGACTTCATATGTCAAAAGCCACAGTCCAGCAGCAAGGGCATCTACCTCTAGAGCTTGTTAGAAATGCAGAATCTCAGGCCCCAAACCCACTGAATAAAAATCGACCTTTTAGTAAGATCTCTAGGTGATTGCAATGCACATTAAAGTTGGAGGAGATAAGTCTCCAGTACCTGTGGTTCCGTTAGAGCGATGTTAGAGCGATTCCCTAAAGTCTATTTCTTTGGCTTTTTAACACACTAACATTTTTAACAAAGCAACATTTACAGAGCAGAGGCAGCAGGCCAAATACTGTGTTCAATCTTGAAATGTTGTATTTTATTTAATCCTCCAACAACCTTGTGGGGTGGTTACTGCTTTGGCCTCATTTGATAGGTTGGGATCCTGAGTTGGGATACGGGGTCCGAAGCTCACCCAAACTTGGAAACTGGTAGGAGTCAAGATTTAAACACAGGACTTCTGATTCCAAAGCCTTGCTCTAAGTTACACAATCTACTCTACACGAGGCTGCCAGCTTTTTAAGGCCAACTGCAAAAGTAATTTAAAGTTATTATTTGAAATCAGACTTGCTTCCCTCCTAAAAAAAAAAACAAAAGAAAAAAGATCTGTTTTTCTTTTAATTATCATATTTGTCTGTCATCTTACCTTTAAATTCAATAATCAAAGGTTCTAGAGATTCCTTCTTTAATTGGAAAATAAATATTAGCACTAGGACAGCCGACTAGTTTAAAAAGTCTTGGTATCTCTAGTGTTCTAAAATCTAAATATTCATAATCTAAAATATATTGTTCTCGTTGTAGGTGTTTTTTGATGCTATAAAGAGAGCTCCATTTTGAATTAAACATGCCGTTCCTTATATGAACATAAATTGTTTGGCATGTCAACTTAAAATATATATATATATCACTTTTTCAGCTTCTACAATAAACACCTGTCTACAAGCACAGTTTACAGAACTGTAGTTGAACATAGTTTTATATATTCATTTACTTACTTATGAGACTTTTTTCCTTGCCATTGCATTTTTTAAAACACCACTTTTAATGACGGTGTAATATTCTATTCTATGACTTAATCTAATGGGAATTTAAAAGAACAGGAATGGACAGATGTATACATCTGTGACTCTCCAAATGATTCAGTCCCGAACAACTTCTCCCACCACACGGCAGACCCTCTCACAGCTGTCAGCTGGATCCAGCAATTGGGTGCTGTTTTGAAAGGGGCTCATCAATGTTGGTCAAAAAAATTGAGGTGAGTCTAGGCTCCCTGTAATCATGTTTGAGAGGAGAGATTTGCCAACAGAACCAAGCCACCATCATCTTCTAAGTGATTAAAGGACATCCTTGGGGTCAGAATTTCACCAGCTGCTTGGATCTGTGGCTTTAGATATACAAGCAGCACCAATAGTGCAGAGACGACCTTAAAAATGAGCTGCCGTAATGGCACGCTGTGGGAGCTGGGAAGGGAAAGTGGTAGGAAGGAGATGACCTACATAGAACAGGCAGAGTTTCTTAATGCCAGTAAATGATAAAGTGCTGATGGTTCCCTTTATGACCTGTTCGTGTCCCACTGGTCTCACTAAATCCAAATATTTGTGATCGTGTGACTGAGTATAATTTGTGCCAGGATTTTCTCTAAATAGATTAGGAAAAACAAAAAGCCTCGCAGACTTTCTTCTTAGTAAACTTCGTACGCTCACAATTTTATCGTCACATTTGCTTTTCCTCCCTTTTTTGACCCTAACTCTTCTCGTTATTTAATTCGCACGCATTTCACATGCTTTTACATCTATGCAGTAGGTGCCTGGAACAAGCTCGTGCCATTAGCCCACCTTTAATCACCTCTCTTTCCATTCAAAAGATGTCACGCCACATAAAACATGTTGTACCATGATGTCTCCCAGCCCTTAACGTTCACCGCGGTAATTGCCGCAGCTTTATCAGGAAAGGAAGAGAAGCTGATGTGATTCCTGCATCATGATTTTCTGAGCATATGCCTTGCCCTTTGATCTGCTGAGTTAACAGAATGTACTTAGGAGAAAAATAGACATCTGTCTGTTCCTATTATTTTAAATTCCCTATCCCTATTGTTTTAAACTTAGGTTAAGTCGTATAATAGAATATTACACTGTCATTAAGAGTGGTGCTTGAAAAAAATGTAATGACAAGGAAAATGCTCATAAGTAAACAAATCAATATATAAAACATGTATCATGAGTGATCCACATTTGTGTGTATGCATAGGGAGGGGATGGTGTGTCGGGGTGACAGAGTCTTGTCCAGGTGTCGTTAAGGTTGTACTTTGGTCGCCGATGTCCTCATGAAAATAACTGAGTTCTGTCAGCACTGATGAGTGAGTAAAATCATTTATGATCTTCTCATGTTCGTGGAGGAGATAAGAAACACTAGGAAAAAAAAATTCTAAAAGCTTTGGGTTGTTAAAATCACAAAAAGATGCTTTATTTTTTTCGTTTTTGACTTTCAAAATTTCCTTTAATGAACGTGATTGCATTTATACTTCTTATCTGCTGTTTGTCTTGGAATTTCTGTTACATTCCTTATAATCCGCTGTGGATTTCAGGCCTGAGACCACTGTTAGCTCTGTGGAGAGTGCTCCCTGCAAATCTCACGTTTTATTTTCCTGTGGTAAGCGAAGCCTTACAGAAGAGTCCACAGAACTCCCACCATAGTAGTGATTTGTAGGAGAAATCATCCTATGAGAAATTTCTTTTGCTATTTAACAATTAAACAGCCATGAAATAAGGGCAAAAATAGATCCCTCTAATACAAAATTCTTCTATATAACAAATAATGCTATGTAAAGTTTGTGTTCATTTTTTTAAGTAACCTATACGCAATCTTCTTGAATAACTCTTCAACTTTAAACAATTTTGTATTTAAAACATTCCCCCAAATCCATAAAGAGAAATATTAACAAACTTAGCCATGTAAAAAACTGAAGCTTTTAGATGGTAAAAAAACACTGTATTAATTCCTGGTGCCTGCTCATGCAAAAAAAAAAAAAGCACTGTGTTAAAAAGATTAACAAACTAGAAATCTACTTGCCACACATTAAATATAAAATGGCAGTTTTCTTAACATAACATGAACTCTATAATAAGAAATCAATGAGCAACATAATTGAAAATTGAGCAAGAACCATGACTTGGAAAATTAGTAGGAGAATAATTGCAAATAATGTAAACCATGGACTGTAGTTAATTGTACAATTATATATTCTTTCATCAATTGTAACAAATGTACAATACTAATATAAGGTGTTACTAATAGCAGGGAGTTATAAGAGCTCTGTATTTTCTGCATGATTTATCTATAAACATACAATTTCTCTAATAAAAAAAGAAAATGAAAAGAAGCTGAACCTTCTTTTATGAACTAAAAATTTATGAACTAAAAATCTAAATCAAAACTTTTTCACTTATATCGAGAAAAAAATTAGAATTGGATAAAAAGCTGGAGTTTTGATATCATAAATTAGTGTAACCTTTATAGAGGACATTTTGTAAATAGCAATCAAAAACTTAGAGCGTGCAGATAATTTTCTCCAAGAATTCTGCTGTTTAGAATATGTATATATTTTTTGTGTGTATATAATCAAATCAGTTCAAAATGTGTATGTACAAAAATAATGATTGAGGCATTTTTGTAACAGTCCAAAAGGGAAACAAAAATGAAGACATATTAGTAGGGAACTGGTCAAATATATTCTTATAGATCATTGCAATGAATGGCATACTGCATAGTCATCAAAATGAGTGAGGTCAGTTTATGTATGCTAATGCAGAAAGCTCTGCAAGTCATGTTACTAAGGAAAAAAAGAAAGCGAAGAGCGGAATATCATTACTCCATTTGGATAAAAGAAAAAAAAACATGGATATGCATGTGTGTATATATTCTTAAAATTCCTAAAGGATACGTAAGAAGCTTAGTAGTGAGTGTCTCTGGGAAATGAATCCAGAGAGCAGGTTAGAGAGGGCTAGGAGACTTTATTTTCTATTCTTCTGTAACTTGACATTTGTACCACATGCAAGGATTACTGCTGTGAAAAAGAAAAACAGAAATATTTTTTAAAGGCGATTTTTAAAAATCCTGGTACGATAACACTCGTTAAGAAGGAGATGGAATCATTTAGCAAAGTTTAATTGTAGATTCTCGGGTGAAAATTCATTCCAATTACAATAGTTCTTATGTACATCTACAGAAAGCAAATATCTGTAAAGGCAGCTCTATTTTACACCAAAACTTTTTTTTTCTCCCTTCTAATAGTGTATGTCTTCAAGGGTATCAGGAAGATGTTTCCTATAAGTGGGAAGGGGATGAGAACTAGATCTCATGATAGCGAGCCACTTAGTAAAACCTAACTCTAAATAAGGGAAAATATTCTAGATGTAGACCAGATGGTTTCATTCCCTTCAAACACTTTTAAAATGCAGTGGTAATGCTTCCTCTTTAAAGTTAAAAAATATATATATATATGACCATATTCAATGAATCATTTTAATCTTTTTTTTTTCTTTCCAGATGAGACATTATAAACTGACTTTAAATGGCTGGGTTTTTGTCTGAATAAGCCACTGAAACTGAAGCCATCCAAGAAAGTCTGCATCCAGGTAAATGACTCCATCTGTAGCATTGTTATCTGTCAGTAAATTTTCTCTAATGCATAAACAGTGGAGGTAATGCAAGAAGTGACACATACTGTATGTGGTCCAGTGACAGAAACATAAGAAACAAAGAATGAAATTCCAGACTTGTCACATCCCCTCCAATACACAGTTTATATGCGTGTTTGCTTACATGATTTTAAATGTGAACAGCCCCAGAATGACTGAAATCTGTGCATTCATATACTGATGCTAAACCATGTGAGAGATTTGCAGCCCGTCAGCAAGAACCCCCGTGCACAGTTCCAGAGATGATTGCGCTATGCAGCGCATCCCTGTAGGGCTTAGGAGGGCCAGAAGAGCAATGATTCGGCTCTGTCAGTTGGGTTCGGGGGCCTCCCTACCAGCATTCACTTCCAGAGGCATGTGCATAAAGACCATAAACCTCAAAACTTGATCTACTGACCTTCAGAAAACCCAAATGCCTGAGAATCTCAGTCTTACAAACTCCCCCCATTACTCCTAATGGCAAGATAAAGGAAAAAGGGCAATGGGAGATGGGAGGTGATGGTAAAGTCCCCACATAGCCTGACATTTACTCTTGTTGAGAGTGCAGGGCTGGGCAGAGACTGCTCTGTAGGTCCATGTTTGATCCCATGGGCCTGTTAAGACATGATTCATAAAATAAATACCCTACTCATAGGTTTTTTTCCTCCCCCCCCGAAAAAAAAATGCAACACAAAGAACAAACCCTCAGTTTTCCAAATTAGCAGGACCTCCCGAGTCCTTCTAGAGAGACTGAAAAGAGCAGTTCCTCTCATTCTGAGGATTTTGTGATCCCATAACTTTTATTCAGTTATGGGATCACACAAAAAATACTTTTTATCAAAGTAGAGGGGAGGTGGGTAGGGAGACGGAAAATCAGAGCTGACGTTCTTTTTTTTTATTTTTTTATTTTTTGCTAGATTGGCAAGTAGGTAGCTCTTGCTGGGAAGGCACTTCACAGTGGTGTTAGGAAACTATTTAGGATAGTTTTAATCTTGCAGACAAAAATAGTAACATTCTACAGAGTTCTGTCACTGGATATCTTTACTTTTTTTTTTTATTTTTCTTATTTTTTTGAGGTGTAGTTAAGCTCGTGAAGCTGTCCTGTGCATGTCTTCTGCAAAAAATCTAGTTCTGGAAAAACTGCATTAAGATATATATCCTAGTAAGGAAGGTACTAAAACAGGAAGCTTTATTTTACATTGTAAGAGTACTGTCTATTTGTCCGTAATATCCCATCAGCCCTACAATGGAAGATGTAGAACAATTAATCCAAGGAGTTTCTGCTGTGTTTTGGAAGCCCTTGGTTTCTAACGTTCATACATTTGTAGCAATATTTCCAAAATAACTATGATGTTCTGCTTCAGACTAACAAAACCCCAGAGAAACATTATATAAGATTTTAAACTTTTTCACATCTTAAAGTTTCAGATGAATAAGCAAGACATGCTCAATTCTAAGAAAATAGCTTTGTTTGTTGTTGTTATTAAAGAACTGATGCTTTACCAATTCTGCCACTAAGTAGCAACATTGCCCTCTGTTTCCTGCAAAATAATCTCCCGAGTCCTATCCCAGTCCACAGGCACTGTACTCAAATACAAAGAAGTATTTTCAGAAAGACCTCCTGCACTGTGCAATATCCCTTGAAAACTTTTGCCTAATCTCTTATTGATTTAAGCGAGTAATGTGCAAACAGCCTTTCCGAGCTGGTTTCATAGGGCCAAAGGACTCATGTTGAAATCTACTCATAACAAATGGAGAAAACCTGATTGAGATATTTAAAAGCCACTGTTCGGTGATGTAAAATCTGTAGACCTTTAAACTGTCCAATAGAGTAGTCATTAGTCACGGGTGGCCGTTTAAATTTAGATTTCATAAAATTAAGTAAAATTAAAACTGTGGTTCCTGAATTGCACTAGCCATACTTGAAGTACTTAGGTGGCACAATGCCAAGGCTGCCACACTGGCAGAGAATATTCCATCGTCATGGAAAGTGCTCTTGGACGGTGCTGCTGTACCCAACGTCATTGATAATGCATCGGACTTAAATCATCAGTTGCTAAGAAAGGGTTTTTTGCTCTTTTAAACTGCCTTGAAAAAATTTAAATATTTCCAAAATTCCATTTTTCTCCCTGGTAGTCAATCTGGTATATAGCTTCCAGGAGATCTGTTTGTTTTTCTTCTTCCTTTTTGCTTTCGTATTAAAAGATGTGGAATTAAGTATTTTATATACTCTTCTAAAGTTTGAAGTTCTCTAATTTTTAACATTTGTTAAAAGAGGTACAGACAGTTATTTTGAGCTGAGCACTGAAGGCTGTGGCCATTGGCTAGTTCCTCTGAGTCATTGGCCTCTCCAAGTAAGCAAAGGTAGGAAAGATGTTGGATTGTACTTGAAGTTCAGTATTATTCTTTACTCCTTAAATTCTGTAAGATTTTGTTCTTCCTAAATTGTATTGCCTTAACTAAAGCTGATTTATGGGGTTTTTTTAGCAATTGGAGAGCCAAGCAAAAATAAGTATTAGAACCCTTACTTCTCAGTTTTTCTTTTTTTATGGAAATGTACATGATATTAGAAGTGTCCATTTTTATTTCCAAACTAGATATATAGCATGGATAGGGGTTTTGCTTCAATTTTTAATTCATATTCTCCCCTCCTCTTACAGTATATTCCTAAAGGCCTTAATCACCATTTTGATTCCGTTAATAAAACATCAGTCTCAGTTACTTTCCTGTCACCTATAGGTAGCAGGTCAATTATATTTGGTTCCTGGACTAATGACTATGTGTTACACCAGACAAAAAAATTAAAAACAAATTTGTCTTTGAGTCATTGAATCATCAAAGATCTGAAATAACTATATAACTATCTGTGAGAAAGGGAAATAAATATCTAGCCAATACTCTTTTTTTTTTTTTTTTTTAATTTGCATATGGGCAGGAGGCGCCAGGGATCGAACTCCAGACCTCCAGCATGGCAGATCGGAGCTCTGCCTGCTGAGCCACGGCAGCTGCCCTAGCCAATACTCTTTTAACACATTTAATAGTATTTTTTCAATGAAAGGATAAATAATAAAAGTTTAGACCCAGTTAGTAATTTTAAAATATGAAATTCTCATTTTGGGCAGGGTGAAGTTTAGCTCTTCGTTTTCAGTAAACAAAAATGTAGCTTTCTTTATATGGTAAACAGATTTACTCCAACTACCTATTATCTATACAATTTATCTATAGTTATATTGTTCCTATGCTTATAGAATATAGATAGATATGCTTAGTACATAACTATGTAAGATATTCTGATTTAAATTATATAACTATTAATATTTTTAAGCACTTGAAAGACCTCAGAGAAGCAGCCCATTCTGAGCTCTAAATTTAGAAGGTCTGTTTTGCTGGCAGGAAGAACTTTTGGCCCATACCCAGTGTTCTTATCCCCTCCCTTCAGCTGCATAGTTGATCCTTTTAAGAGTCTTAGACAAATAGGAGTCATTTTTTAAATGTTGGAAAGGTCTAGGATATCTCAGAAACGTAATAATACAATGCAGACCTGCCAGGGGGGTAACCAGTTAACCAAAACTAAACCTTCAGCAACTTTCCAGAATTTAAAGAGACTCTGGACCCACCCAGGGAGCTATAGGAACAATGTGATAACACAAGTTCAAAATCCAATCAAGAGCAATGTTTCACCTCTTCTCATTCAGACAAGACCAAAATACAACCACACACAGTGTGGGGCACCATGTAAAGCAAACAGAGCTGCTGTAGATCAAAGGAGGCAATGCATAAAGGTTGTCTTTTGACCCCGAGCCTGCATCTTGGCTGCTCCTGATGCTCACAGGTCAAAGAGGAAGAGGTACGAGGTGGGTGCTTTACTACGTCCTGGTCCCTCCCACATAGTCAGCGCCCAGAGCGGGAGGATACAGCCACTTAGTGTCTTCCTTCGCAATGCAGAGCAAGAAATGCAACCTGCCTAGTGGTGTGAAAGCAACGCCGGTTTGAGTCATTGATGACAGCAGGTTCTTATGCAATGCGTAAGGTTATTTCATAACACGGATTGGCCAGCTGTAGTTTATTCTACACTAAGCCACTAGTGAATGATACTCTCTGTTGTACATATGGCATGTTGATCTATTATACACACTGAACACACAGGGAGCATTGGAAGTGGTGCTGTGAGAAGTGCTGGCCTGCAGTGATTAGCTTGATTTGGGGCGACTGAAGTACTGGGATGTTCCCCTGAACTTCTGCTATAAGGTAGATTTAATTAGGTGGATAAGCTAGACAAATGCACATCATCTGAATTAAAAGGTAGAAAATACAGTGAAGGAGAATCTGCATGCTGAATAAAACAATTAATAGAGCTGAAAACTAAATTTATTTTAGACTCTTTAAAATACGTGACAAATTTAACAAGCCTCATTTAACAACTTAAAAATAAGAATAAGCTATTTAACCTATTTTCTGATTTTTACCCTCTTAGCATACATGTAAACATGTTTTGGAATCTTTGTAGTTTTTATTAGATCCGTCAGTTTTTTTTCTTTGTAAGTTTCTGTAGTGTCATTATTCATTCTATATGGGATGGATGAGTGTGTGTGTGTGCATGTGTGTACAT
Source organism: Myrmecophaga tridactyla (assembly GCA_004026745.1). Taxonomy (NCBI): domain Eukaryota; kingdom Metazoa; phylum Chordata; class Mammalia; order Pilosa; family Myrmecophagidae; genus Myrmecophaga; species Myrmecophaga tridactyla. The sequence goes on along the minus strand of PVIY010012501.1, from coordinate 29,183 downwards.
TACAAGAGAAAGTAATTCTGCAATCTTCTTCAGTAATTCATTCTAACATTTAGCTAAATAGAAAAATTCATTGCACAAGAAACTTTATTCAATATGTGTAATTAGTTTTAGTTAACTTTATTAATAAAATGCTGCAAATCATTCAGATGCTGCGTACCCAGGAAGGGCCATTTCTTTCCCACAAGGGGAAGGTGATATACAAATTGGTTAGAAAACAAATGTAATTAGATTTTTTTTTTATTTTTTTATTTTTTACATGGGCAGACACCGGGAACCGAACCCGGCTCCTCTGGCATGGCAGGCAAGCATTCTTGCCTGCTGAGCCACCGTGGCCCAAAGGTAATTAGATTTGATCGATTCAGTATTCCTGTCCAGATGTGAAGTTAGGCACATACCTGAGTCTAAGTATATAATAGGAAATAGGGTAGGAAAAAGAAAGACTTAGAAAATGTCTCCATGGCCCTGTTGCCCAAAACTGGCACCTAGTGGGAACGTATGACAGCATGTATAGACACATTTTCTTCAGACAAGGCCGTGTTTTAAATTTCTTTTTTCAAATCTGTATGTCTTTTAGTAAGGCAGTACGTGAACTCTTTGTCACAGACCCCACCATTCCCTAATGTCTTACGTCAGTTGCTTCTCTCATTTACTTAACTACCCAACTTCTGATGGCATTCCAATTTGCAACTATCATGGCCTAGAAGTTACTTTTTGAATCAGTATGGGTTAACCCTTATGTTTCTTTTCTCTGACTCAAAAATAGGAATATCAAAGAAATGTCATGAAAGTAAAAATATTTCTGAGAGTGAAAATGGTATCAAACACAAGTCTTTCATATTCAGGGCTGCATTTTGTAACAGATTCTTTTGTGATGCATTTTAGAAGTGTTTTTGGACATCTCCATGCCAGTCACTATTCTCGGTACTGGGGATACAAATGAGAAGAGCAAACAAAAATTACTGCCCTCATAGAGTGTCTTGCATTCTAGTACATGATGAACTGAAAAACAATAAAAAAAAATAGGTAATATGTAAAATGTTAGATGATATGGAGTAGGGCATAGAATGTGGGAAAAGTGGGGGGGAGGGGTGTTGCCATTTTAAAAGGGTGTTCATGGAAAGCTTACTTAGTGAAGGAGAGAATTCTGCTTATATAAGATAAAAGATGCTCTTGACTAAAATAAAGCCAGGGCTAAGGCCCTGAGGCAGCAGTTTGCCTGCATATTCAAGGAACAAATACAAATAGGTCAATTTCCTTAGAAAACAAGAGATAGTAAAAGAGTCATTAAATAGTGAAGAGTATGAACTGACTGGTAGAAATTAGAGATATTTACAGTGGGATACTAGAGAGAGAGGAAGAAATGGAATTTAAAAACCTAAATAGGTTAAAGACATTAAAATGCTGTAAAACGTTCTCAAAATATCACCAAAATTTGCTGATTTTAAAAAGAAGTTGGGAGTGCAGGGGTAGTTCAGTGGTAGAATTCTCGCCTGCCATGCCTGAGACACGGGTTCGATTCCCAGCCCATGCACTTCCAAAAAAAATCGAACAAATGGTGCTGTAATAAAGGGATAGTCACATGGAAAAAGAATGAAATGTGACCCCCGGCCATACAGCATACAAGATAAAAAAAAAAGTTGGGCCAAGATTCAGTCCCCAATAGCTGGTTCTGTAGCTCTGACCCACAACTGATCATTACAAGCCTGCATTTTGTGTCAATCCTTCCTCGATACCCACTTGCCTTGTTTGGCATCTCTGTTGTACTTCAAGAAAACTTTGCCCGTCACTGACCTGTAACCCTGTGTCTCTGGACCTGAAAATAAAACTCCTCAAGTAATCAAGAGTTAGACATTGTAATGCACAGTGTCTTGTTAGATTATTTTTCATGAAACCTTTGCCTTTTTAGACACATACAGAAATGTGCTTAATAAGTCCTAGGGTTACTACTAAATATGAGATGATTTCTAATGTCAGTTATTCAGTTTAAGTTATTTTATCTTTGAGATCAACAGAAACTAAAATTCAAAATAGAAAAGGTACATTTGGGATTGAGTGTATGGCATCCATCCAGATGTAACTAGGAGTAAAATTAATTAATGCAAAATTTCAAATGCAACCAATTCTAAATACATATATATCATCTGCATGAGAAGACTTTGTTGTTATTCTTTTAATGGTTTCTTGTTTCTCATTATCCCCGTGCTTTTTTCTAGTCCTGCTATCTTCAAGATTTCCTAATGAGTATTAGGAGGTAGGCATGTTGAGCAATCTGTATTTGCAGATTGGAAACAAGAAAATGAAGACTAATAGTTTCTCCCCTACTAATGTGATTTTCTACAGCTCCTTTCCTACCAGTTTAGGCAAAAGGCACAGTCACTGTTTCCAGTAGATGGAGTCAAGGAAAATTCAAGAATCTGTGATGCCTTGCCTCTCCAAAACGGGGCAGCTGCCTCACAGAGTTCCATTAGATACTCCCCCAAGAGTAAGAAATGAGAAGTGATCATGAATGAATGAGAAAAACTACAGTTTCCCTTATTCTGGAAACATAATAACTCAATGGCAGAGATTGTCTGTGGCTGAAAATGTTTAGAAAAATAAAGTGATTTATGATAAAACAAATGCCATCATTCTTACACGTTGTCATGATTTTTGTCAAATAAGATTTTATCAAGTGTATTTCAAATTGTCCTAAATTTGGGAAAATAATTATTAAACACTAATATTAGGAGGCATCTTAATGTTAGAAAAAACTGACAATAAAAAATTGAGTTCATCTTTATGTTATTCATATACACATGTCCTTACCAATTAAAAAAGTACCATTTAATGAGAACCTATGACTTTGCTGTCCCTTTATATATGGTAATGTATTTAATTTAATCTTCCCAGTTCTCTGATTCCAGGCCCTTGCTAGTTAATGGTGCAAATACAGTTATTTTAGGACCACAGGAATTTATTTCTCGGTACCCCTCTTATCACTTACATCACTAACCGCCCTGCAAGGAACTAGAACATTTTGAGGATGTACAGTGCATAATCTTAAACAAGGCGTTTTCCTTTTCTCATGCAAAAAACACGGAAGTTAGCTCAAATTGAGCTGGACTTGGGTTCAGGTGAGGGCCCCTGGATTTCAGGAAGTATGTACCTCTTTGGTAACTGCAGTGTTCGCTGTGTAAAGGCCAAACTGCTGAAGTATAGTCATTTTCCTTTGAGTAAAACCATCTTGGTTGTATATCAGTATCTGGATGTTGTTCTTTTCATTGCTCGTTATAAAATAGGGCAATTCTAATTCTAAATCCCAATACTACGGGAAGACCAAGTTGAGTTAAAATAATGCCTGTAATTTAATCAGTATTCTGTCTCTAACAAGAAGCTAGCAAGTCACAACTTCTTTCAATCTCTCTGCCAGTATTTTTCTACTGTAAGGAGATATTACACAGTATTTTAGGGAAAACAAACTTCTCTGAATCGCTAGGGGTAGGGTAATAAAAGGGTTGGAAATAGCATTTGAAGCCAAATCATGTTTTCTTTCAATTCCCTCAAGTTGAACAGACTCTTAACTTCAGCTTAACTGTCCTGACTGGTTTCTGTCTCTGGTTGGATGCTAATTTCAATGCAATGTTTTATCTTCTTAATCTGGTAGAGTTTAAGAATTTAAGTCATCATCCAGGTCAGAAAAATATAAGTAAGACAAACTAATCTAGCTAATGCGGCCATCTCACTCAAGGAAAATATAAATTAAAGAGTCTAAATCCAGAAATGACTCATCCTCGACACTCTACCAGGTTGTGTTCTAATTTTAGGGTTCCAACTTTGGGGGGGGGTTGGGGGACAGCAGCTGCCAGGCATTGTTTCACACACTTCATCTTATCTACTTCTCAAGACAGCACTTTGAAGTAACTATTGTTACTGCCATTTTATTATATTAACATTTTATAGATGAAGTCACAGAGGATCAGAGAAAATAGTAGTTAACAGTAATTAATCGAAAACTTACTCGATGTCAAACCTGTGCCCCTCCCTCCATTGGCATTTTCTCATTTCATAGAAATACAGACACACACAATTATTGGCTCCATTTTTTTTTTCACAACTTGGGTTTGGAGCTGACTCAATGCCCTGGTTTTTATGCTTCTCTCCCAGCTGTAACCTGCCAAGTTCTCCAAAACCTAAGATCTTCCTATTTTTGTTTAATCAACTGCTACAATAGCAGCATTTTTTTTTTTGCACATACATATACAAGTGAACACTGTCCTAATACTCATATTGGGTACAAGTATGAGGTGACAGCATTTAAAATAGATAAGTCAGGAACTCGGACAGGTTTGTTCCATGTAGGGTAAAGCAGGTATTTTTTTGCAACATTTCAGTTTGAAAATTGTTCATTCATATGGCCACCAGCCATACACAGAAATGCAACAGACAATGAGGAAGACTTTAACTCCTTTAAATTACATGGTTTATAGTACAGATTATTGCACTGTGAATTAGTTTCCTTCTGTTGTAGAATTGACCATTTGGATTATGCAGACAAGCAGTATAAAATATTACTAAAATTATCTTTGAATCCTAGCTTTGAGATTGGTAGAAAACATTAGGCAATTTGAGAGAACACACAAAACACTTTTACAAAGGATTGAGATGAGTCCTTTTCCCCTTGTTAAACAGAGCCTTTGAAATGAATCCAGCTGATGCACTAAATAACACTGCAAATTGTTGTGTTTTAATAAAGTGCCAGAATGAGAGGGAAGCCATACTAGAGGTACTTGTGCTTCAGAAGGGATCACAGGCTAGAAACGTGATTCAATAGTGTGTTTTTAAAAAGAGAGCCTCTGCGGTGGTTTCCTAGACTTTACCCCAAAGCACAAGGAACCAAAGAAAAAAATAGATTAATGGGACCTCTTCAAAATTAAAAAGTTCTGTGCTTTAAAAGATTTTGTCAAGAAAGTGAAAAGGCAACCTACTCATGGGAGAACATATTTGGACATTACATATCCAATAAGGGTTCAATATCCAGAATAGATAAAGAAATCCTACAACTCAACAATGAAAAACCAAACAACCCAATTATAAATGGGCAAAGGACTTGAATAGGCGCTTTTCCAAGGAGGAAATACAAAATGGCTAAAAAGCACGTGAAAAGATGCACAACAACACTAGCTATTAGATAAATGCAATATTTTTTTTAATTCAACTTGTATTGTACTTAACACTGAAACTCAGAAGACATGGCTGTTTTTATTTAACAATATTAAGCTACTTCTGTTTTTCAAAGGTTTTTATGAATTATGTGAACATGAATATTTTTTAAATCATATGAGTTTAATTTTATAAATATTCCCTTTATTTTTTTTTAGGATAGGTGCATGTGATTTTTTAAATTATTTTTTATTGCTATATATTTTGTATTCCCATATCATGTAATCATCCAAAGTGTACAATCAGTGGTTCACAGTATCATCATATAGCTTTGCATTCATCATCACAATCGACTTTTGTGAGAAATAGCATATAAACAAAAAAGCAGAAAAATTCAAAGCACATCACAACAATTATAGAACAGATTTCAAAGTTTTGTGTGGGCTACAATTCTACAATTTTAGGTTTTTACTTCTAGATACTCTAAGCCACTGGAGACTAAAAGAAACATCAATTGAATGATTCAGCAGTCGTACCCATTTGTTAAGCCCTACCTTCTCTGTGTAACTCCACCATCGCCTTGATCTTTCTCCCACACTTTAGGGGTATTTGGGCTATGCCCAGTCTAACTTTTTCATGTTGGAAGGAGCTGTCGATAATATGGGATGGGGGATGGAACTAGTTGATGTTCCAAAGACGCTGGCCCCTCTGTAGATAAATGCAAATTAAAACCACAGTGAGATATCATTTCACACCTACTAGAATGGTCACTATTTAAAAAAAGAAGAAAACTACAAGTGTTGGAAAGGATGTAAAGAAATAGAAACACTCATTCACTACTGGTGGGAATGGAAAATGGTGCCGGTGCTGTGGAAGACAGCTTGGCAATTCCTCAGGAAGCTAAATATAGAATTGTCATAAATTCTGGCAATTCCGCCACTAGGTATAGACCCAGAAGAACTGAGAGCAGGGACCCGAACAGGCATTGCATACAATTGTTCATAGCAGCATTAATCACAACTGCCAAAAGATAGAAGCAACCCAAGGGTCCATCAGCTGATGAATGGATAAACAAAATGAGACATATAAATAACGATGGAATATTATCCAGGTGTAAGAAGGAGTGAAGTCCTGATACCTACAACATGGATGAGCCTTGAGGACGTTACGTTGAGGGAAATAAGCCAGATACAAAAAGAGCAATACTATATGATCTCACTGATATTACTAATTGTAATTAATAAACTCAGAATTAGAATCTAAAATATAGGTTACCAGGGAAGCATGGAGGTAGAAAATGAGTTGATGCTTAATTTGTGCAGAATTTTTATTTAGGTGGATTGTAAATGTTTGGAAATGGATTGTGATAGTGGTGGCATATTAACAGCGCTGAATTATGCTGGTGAATGTAGTTGAATGGAGAAGTTTTGGGTCGTGGATGTTACTAGAAGGAGAGTTAGAAGATAAAACGTGGGACTGTGAATAATGGACTGTGGTGAATAGCACAAATATAAGTATGTTCTTTCATGGATTATAACAAATGTATGGCACTATTACAAGGTGTTAAGAACAGGATGGTGTATGCAGAAAATACATCTTATTTAAACTATGGGCGATGGTTAACAGTAATATTTCAGTATTATTTCATCAGTTGTAACAAAGATACCACACTAATGCAAAGTGTCATCAATGGGGGGCTGAACATGGGACATTGTATTTTCTTATATGACTTTTCTGTAAATCTACAACTTCTCTAGTTAAAAACGGTTTGTTTGCTTTTTTTTTTTTAAATGCCACTTATGTTACACCTTGCCTGGCAACAAATGTAGCCACTTACTTCAAATGCAAGTGTAATTAGAATCTATAAAAATCTAGCATCAGAATCCCACACCCCTGGTGCAGTACTCAGTAAATTACAGCTTTTATGTTTGTGATATTGTCAACTACTTCATTTAAATATGTGAATATATGATTAGGCAATGCTTTAGAAGGCCTGTTCCACACCCTATGAAAAGGTTTCATCATTATTAAACAGATAGGTCCTTCAGTCAAGGCAGATCTCATGGGCTGCTGCTGGCAGAGGGTTAGACCCAAATCCCTGGGCAAACATGGAGCACAGCAAAAACCTGGGGTAACCGAATTGCAGCAGGGCACCCCTTCCAACCAACACCTTTATTATAACTTTAAACCAGGTCATCCATTGTAAAATTGCAGCAGAGCCTTATAAAGTAAACCTGAAAGGACATTATTTTTTTTTTACCTTTTTTAATTGTATAATATAACATATATACAAAGCAAAGAAAGAAAAAAGCAATAGTTTTCAGAGCACTCTTCAACAAGTAGTTACAGGACAGATCCCAGAGTTTGTCATGAGCTATCATACGATCCTCTCAGATTTTTCCTTCTAGATGCTCCAGAGCATAGGAGGCTAGAAGGACTAAATGTTTCTTTTATCATCACAATCAACTTTTTTTTCTTTTTTGTGAACAATAATATATATACCAAAAACCAATAAATTTCAAGGCACAGCACCACAATTAGTTGTAGAACAGATTTCAGAGTTTGGTATGGGCTATAATTCCACAATTACAGATTTTTACTTTTAGCTGCTCTGAGATACTAGAGACTAAAATATCAATTTAATAATTCAGCAATCATATTCGTTTGTTAAAACATACCTTCTCTGTATAACTCCACCACCACCTTTGATCTTTCCCCCACACTTTAGAGGGTATTTGGGCTATGGCCATTCTAACTTTTTCATATTGGAAGGGGCTATGAAAGGACATTGATTTTTAATCAAATGTAGTATGACCAATAAAAGAAAATTTTATTTAAAAAAGTAGTACATTGATGTTTTAAATGAATTAAACTAAAACTGAACTTTAATATCTTACAATAGGAACATAACTGCTTTAAAATTTAATGTTAGAATACATATCAAACTATATTGGGAGCTATTTTATTTAGGCATTTTGCAGAAAATAAATTTTCATCTCTGTGATTTGTGACTGGCTGTTCATTTCTGTGTTTAAGAGTTTGAAGGTATGCTCAGCTGTCTACCAGAAATAGCAGGGAAAACTCAGTCTCTTTCCAAGTGAAGATGTTCCCATTAGCATTTCTCCTTCATTTTTTAACGTGTAATTTTTATTCCCTAGTGTTATGTCTTAAAGACATTTTAAATCTTAGAACATAGAAATAGGTTTTGAAATTGAGAGCTGAAAGTCTCAGCCAGTTGGTTATGATTTTGTTTTAAATAGGTAATACAGACCTCTAGTGGTTGAACAGTTTGAGAGCCTCTGCGAGGAAAGCTAATTGTGCAGAAAGTGCTTGCATTTTAAGGAGGAAAACAGTTATTAGTTGAAAGTCTTCACATTGCAAAACTCACATATTTCATACAAACAAACGACCAACCCTTGTGGGAGGGTCGAGAACTTCCCATCCCCTTTAGACGCTCCACAATTCTTCAAAACAAGCTGGGCGAAAAGCCTTCAGGAAATAGCCACTATAATGTCTTCCCTCTAAAAGATTAACATCCAATTCATTCGTTACACGAATGGAGCTGGAAGATCTTTGTGTCTTGCTTAATACATTTTATTTTCTTTTGTACTCACTTTTGCCTCGTTGGGCCTCTTTTTTACCTCCAGGTTTCCAAAGCCTCCCCATAAAAATGGGATCCCAGATCCCCTGTCATTTTCTCAGGTTCTCCCAGTGGGAAGCTGGGTCATTTCTCAAATCTCTGTGCAGGAGAATCCTTTGATCCACATATAATCTTAAGGGATTGTTGAATGCATCTCTGTACTAGTGCTCCTCAGGTGTTAATGGTGTTAATTAATTAATGCTGTTAATTAATCACCAGGCAGATTCTGAGTTTGGTAGGTGTAGGGTGGTGCCACGTGCTCCTCTTCGCTACCGAGCTTCTGGGAGATGGTGAGGCCACCTACCTACAGACACTGCTCTGAGCCCCAAGCAGGCTCTAAAACATGTTTCTTTGTTGTTGTTTTTTTTATTTCCTTTTTTACTTTTGCCTTTATTGATTTCATTTCGTTTCTTCTTTTTATTTTTATGGCATCTCTTAAAATTGGATTGAGTTTTTGAATTTATAAAACTTTTGAAGCTCTCTTTCGAACTATGTACAAATATCCTGGAAACCTGTTATTCAAGTTTTGGAAAGTTGATCTTAACATTTTAAAAATTGATTACGGGGGGCGGTGCGACGGTGGCTCAGTGGCAGAATTCTCACCTGCCATGCTCGAGACCCAGGTTCGATTCCCGGTGCCTGCCCATTGCAAAAAAAAAAAAAAAATTTTGATTATGTATTATCTGTTGAGCTGGTGGTGGTGTGTGCCCCTCTCTATGCACTTTGGCTAACCGCCTATTTGTAGGTGCAATTAAATGGTTGACCAGCCACAGTGAGAGAGTGGGTGACCCATCAGATTTTATGCATGCTGTAAATGAACAGAAAAACTACTAAGGACCCAAAGTAATATCCACGGTGTGAGTCAGGTAGAAAAAAAAGAACAAATTGAGAGCAATCAGAGTAAAACATGGGAAGATATATTTTTCAGACCAAATCTATTCTAATCCCATTATCTAAATAAATTCGTATCATAGCATGTTGTAAGCCTTAATTTTGAAATCTATCATTTTAGAACTTAGTCATGGAGTAGTCTTTAAAAGTTCCTTGCAGGGCTGGCCATGGTGGTTCAGCAGGCAGAGTTCTCGCCTGCCATGTCCGAGACCCAGGTTCAATTCCCAGTGTCTCCCCATCCGAAAAAAAAAAAAAGCTCCTTCCAAACTTTTAACTTCTGGTTTCAAATATAAAATAATATATTAACAGGCCATGGCACAGAGGGAGTACATAAATTATCATCATTGCCCTGCGTGAACAGTAATTCACAGGTTTGGCTTAGACAAGTCTTAGATGAAATAATTATGTACAGTACTTAACAATGTAAAAGTAATTAATCTAGCAGCCTCATACTGGTTTGGTCTAAATAAACATGCAATAAAAAAAGCCGTATGATTTTATTATTTTTTCACTCATGTTTTTACTTTAGTAAGTTGGGATTTTAATGTCAGAAGAAACATATCTTTCCTTTAAAAATCATTTTCTTTTAAAATGTTATTATAATGATTATAAGCTGAGTTCCATATATTTATAATTGTGGGCAGATGTTCTCAATTAATCGTTTTTATGCATTTGTTCTACTTCAAAGGAGTTTGGTAAAAAATGATGATTTTTAATTAAGGTGTAAGCAAGAAAAAAATGAGTTTTTTTTTTTAAAACTGCAAATCACATAGGCTCTGTTGATGGGTAACTACAATCCTGTGGTGGTATGCTTTGGCAAAATGTTTCAAATAAAATTGTTTTTTTGTCCAGGGGGACAAAAGGGAGCAAGTTGCCTATTTGTAAACAGGTCCTTTGCTCACAAGTCCACAAAGTAAAGGGCTGGGTCATTAGTTTTGACATAAGGACAACAGATAAGACAATGAATACCTGTTTTGGCAGGAGAAAAAAGCTTGGGTGATTTTCTTCTAAGGAAGGAGAAGTTCATTCAAACAAGTTCTTTCTCAAAAAGTCCACTTAGTGAGTCCAATCTTACAGCCTAGGACATGTTTTCTTTTATGTGATTATACTGGTTAATCATTGTTTTATGGAGTACTAGTGTCCCCATTTCATAAACAGGCAAAGAGGAGGATGAGTGAGTAAATTCTTCCAAAATCAAGCAGTGTACAAAATGTAGGGTTAAAATTCAATCCAGAGACTTCTCCTTTCCAGCCAAGAAGGGGTCACAGGGATAAGTGTGCTTTCCAATCTGAAACAACTAAACACTGGACATAACATATGAAAGAATGGTCTTCAGGAGAGTGGGCATCAGGCAACAGATGCAGTGATCCTTGAGGGATGGGAAACAGATTTCCCCCAGCTCATTGACGGGCAGGAGTTTCTAGCCATGAGGGAGGGATCCAGGAGGAGCTCAGAGGTCTCCTTGAGTTGAAGAGACGGAACTGGGATCCAGAAAGACCAGGAAGGCTAGAGTCCACAGGGCCGAGGGCCAGAGAGCGGAGAGCTGCAGAGAGGAAGAGCTCTCGGGATTTGTAATGGGAACCCCTGTGCTTTCAGCTGGGCACTAACCAGCACGTGTGGGTGAGGAAACACCTAGGCCAGAGAGAGAATTGCCCAAAGGTATTAAAGGGAATAGTCCTTGTTCCCACCAGTCAAGGTAGAAAACCCTATAATTCCTGGGGCAACCTCAAAAGGATTTTGCCTCAAGAATAGGGAAAAAATAGTTTATCTGAGAGGATCAAACTATTTCCAAGTAACTTGCCTGCTTTCCAGAACAAGCCTGGAGAATTATCTACAGAAATGCAAAAACATCCCAAACCGAATAAGGTAAAATTCACAATGTTTGGTACCAAATAAAAAATTACCAGACATGCAAAGAAGTAGGAAAATATAATCACAGATGATAGAATTAGTACACAAGGACATTAAATGGTTGTTATAGCTGTGTTCTGTATAACTGAAGTTAACAGAGAGGTTGAACATGTTAAATAGAGGCATGGAGGATACAAAAAAAGACTGAAATTGAACTTCTAGAGATGAAAATGACTGAGATGAAAACTCAACTTGGCCTCTCAATGCTAAGACCTTCCACTGTCCCAGCAGTAGTCTTCCCTGGATGATGGATTTGAACCTAGCATCTTTGCTTAATTCTAAAATAAACTCCCATTTCATATAAATGTTTCCTTTTAAGAGGAGGGTTTGCCACTGTAAATAATGGAGTTCCTAAGCATTATGCGGGCCCCTTTCCAATCACTCTGACCCCTGTTGGCCTGTCTGGCTCACCTGCTCCCGCCCCATCACCCCCTTGGTGGACTAACAGACCTTCAGTCTAGCACAAGGAGTCCTGGTGAAGTATCTGCCCCCGCCTTCAACATGGACCCTCTGGATTACAAGGAAGTTTACATTACTTGACCACCTTGTTCCATCTCCGTTTTCTGTCTCACCCTGCAAACTCAGTAGTTTGCAAAGGTATGAAATTTGATCTCTTCACATGAAATGAAATGTAACAATTTTGGAGCTGCCCTCCTTCCCATCCAAAGTACTGGTTTGCTCTTGCAGCCAACCAAGCAATTAACCAAAATGTACCTGTTGTCCTTTGTTTACAGAATTCCAAATATGCTCAGGAGAGCGAAAGGATTTTTCCAACAAAGGCAAGAAATCAGTTTCCTTGCCCAAGAAGTTTTTTTGGGCTAGAATCCCAAACAATGCATATGCTAGCCAAGTGCCACTATTAATCAGAAACATTCCCTATTCATGCAGTATTAACACAGTGTGTTTCCCTCAATGTGTCTATTTTTTAATGCTCTCTCTGCATATTTTTTAATGTTCCCAAACTTGAAGTGAATAAATTTAGAAAATATATTAGTATCAAAAGCACAAATTCAGCTTTATAACATAAATGTGCAGATCATTTCATGCTTGGAGCATCAAAGTTCACTTCATAAACACTTTACTTAACCATAAAGCTCTCAAAAAGAAATCTTTTCAGCACTTACTGAAAATAATATAAAATTTAGACTCACCCATAGTTATATAACCATGTAGTAGTGTGGCATCAGTCCCTTTCACTCTTGGTGATCTTGTGAGCACAGATGATATTTGTGGAATAAATGTCAAAACAATACACAAGAATACCCAAATAGCCGCAGATTGTATGTAATGTTCACCCCCATGAAGATGTCACTTTAGTAAAGTGCAGGAACAGCTTGAAAAAGCACATCAACATTTTTTACAATGTAGACAAATGAAAAGGGAAAAGTAATTTGCTGGCAGGAGACACAAAGTGGAGGGTGAAGTCCAGACTGCCCTTATGAGATGGTTCTCAGAATCTGAGTGGGGCCCATCTCATGTACCCAGTGGGGCAGCTCAGCTGAGAACAGCAGTGGACAATCACTTCATCTCATCACACATTGGTGTTTTCATACTACCTCCAACTCCACAGTCACGATTGCTATTGAATGCTGAAATGGAAGAGGATGGAAAAGATATCTAACAGTCGAAAGTCCATTTCCAGGGTGGTGCAATGTGGCTCAGTGGCAGCGTTCTCGCCTGCCACGCCAGAGACCCGGGTTCGTTTCCCGGTGCCTGCCCATGTGAAAAAAAAAAAAATGTCTACTTCCAGCTTTTATCGTAGTTCCAAAATGTTGGATTGGGGATCTGCAGCATCTTACAGGGATGGAGAATCTGTGTCCTCAGTTGTAAAGCTAGGTAATTGGCCTGGTTCCTAGGTTGCAAATTGGCAGCCCTTGGGCCTGACCTGGTCTGCAAGAGGATTCTTTTCAGTTCCATGCTTTTGGTTTGTTTTTTTTTTTCACTAGCAGTATTTAAAAGCATTTTAAAATAGGAGATTTTACATAAAATGTGGCACTCCCAACTCATCTTCAAAAATCAGCCCATATGCCCCCACATTATAATTGGCACAGTCGGCTGTAGATGAGAAATGACTTCACTCAGAGAGGGCAGCACCCTTCACTCACCCCAACTCCACCCTGCTGGCCATTTCTGTTACGCCAGGCCCTACAAGTATTTGAATAGGTGAGACCTAGAGCATTTAATTTCTAGGGACAATTCTGACAATAAAATCTATGAATTTCTTACTCAGGTTGATTCCATAGAAGCAAAAACAGTCGAGAATAGTAGTTTAATCACATTATAGATTAAAATAGTTTGCTTGGATAGCTTAGTAACCAAAATACCATTTTGGAATAAATGCATATGTGTACAGGGACAGAGGGCATAGATATATATTCCTGTATTTCTCAGAAGAAACACTATAAATTTGACCTAGAATTTTCCTTCTATAGTAGAAATTTCAGTAACTTCCTGATCCACATTGAGGTAAAGCTACAATAAAAGCTTTGAGATAAAGCTACTCGAAATTGAGAGTTCATAAGTTGCGGAAAGGCTTTGTATGTAGAAAATGTATTAAATTGTTAGTATACATAAAGAAACCATGTAATTTATCTGGGGAATAGTTTTAAGCTGATCATTGATTTATGTATGCAACTGGAAGTAGGCAGGTTCCTAAAAGATATTTTTTCTGAATCGGAACCTCTTCATATCAAAACAGCAAGAATTATTTAGCATATTATGTTACTCTCACAAAGTTCTAATGAACCACACAAATCTGCTTGCTCGGTTCCGAGTACAAAAATATTTCGCCTAATTTGCTTTTCCATTATTTCATATAGTAATAAAGAAATACCAAGAATGTTATTACCAGAAACAATACAGTGTTGTATAATTGTTAGGAAGCGAATCTCATGAAATCATATTAAAGAACAAAAATCACCACATGTTAAGGCAAATAATTCAAGGAAGATACTTATATGAATACTAGGGGAGCTGTTGGCAAAGAGATTTTTTTCTGTGAATCCTGAATTTTGAAGGAAATGTTTGCTATTTAATTAGTTGAGGTGTGATTCATAAACCAAAGGTCTACAGTGTGATATTTTTTCCTCCAACTAAAAGTAATCTTAAAATCATCTGACTCCAATTTAGATGTTTATATTTTTGCTTCATCTTAAAAATGGATCCTTTAAATTTGCTTAATGGGATTAATAACACTATATAGTGTAACACTGTAGGACTTCTAACTAATTATATTTCTACACTGCTATAGGACTTCTAATATCATTCCAAACAATTCTGTGGCCATATGTAATTGAAATGTAACACATATAAAGTAAAATTTGATGGGGTAATTGACTTAGTATATGTACAGGGACATATGGATATATATATTGAAAATATATAATATGATAATCATAATAGATAACATTTATTTAGTGTTTAATATATGTCAGTTTTTTTATATTTTATTTAACTCTTATGCTAACAGTACAAAGTAGGTTTTAGTCCCATTTTTACAGATTAGGAGATTAAGGCTCTAAAAGAGGGTGAGAAATTGGCCAGTTATTCTGTCAGGGATGGAACTGGGATCATTCCTTGACCTTTGTGACAGCAAAGTTTATGGTTTCTTTGTTTTTCCTATGCTGCCAGCTTGCCAATATATTCTGCTATATTAATCAATGGTCCCTTTTAGGATTCTAAGTGCTGTACATGTATTTCTTAGCATATATAGGTTGATGTTCCACTTCAGCCACTTAATAGATGTGTTCATTTAATATCTTCTATTCTGAATGGAAGGGATATGGTGTGTTACCTTTTGAATAAATTGTTTTAAGCAGTTAATCTTACAGCATTCTTTCAGGGGCAAGGTAGAGGCTTCATAGTATCATTCCCATTTGTCAGAGTAAAATCCAATGATGTTTAGTGATTTGCTTCTGTTCTTGATTTCTAGAGAGGCAAAGAAAAAAAAATGCCCCTCAGTCCCTTGCAACCAGTTCTGCGCTAGTTTTGTTCTAAGTCTTTATTTCCCCCCTGCTACATGCTGTGGTCGACAGATTTCTACTCTTCCACTTCTTAAATTATACTGCTTGTTTTTGCATTGCTTTTGGTTTTGTATATTAAGCTTCAACATCGGCTTTCACTTTATCTTTTAACTCCTAATCCGGAGTGTTTCCAATTCATCCCTTATATGGGCTTTTTCCACATTTCTGTTTTACCCCGATTATCCAGGAAAGACTGCACACATCTTTCCAAAGCTCTGATGTTGTCAATGAAAAGACCTTCGAAATGACCTTGTTTGTATCCCATGCAGCTGCATATCACGACTTCAAATGCCTCTCTAAAATGTTACCCATTTGGCATCAGTATATAGAAAAAGCTGCACCCTGTGATAAGAAGTACAGTGTTGTTTTCATAGTAAGAGAATAAAGTTCTCAGTGGGGGCGTGGAGGGGAGTATAATTTCCTCAGATTTAGCTGTTCTTTCAAACTTCATGGTGTTTTTCTTCTAGAACTAATTTGTAAGAAATTTGTAGGGAAAAATGCCATAGGAATTAATGAGAAAAATTTTGCTCGTAGAATTTTGGTGGTAAAACCATATTAATATTGCTCTTCAGAAAGCTATTTCCAGAAATGTTCTTCCTTGGCTACAAAAGGAACTACCCAATACCTTATAAAGCGGTTTATAGAGCAGTTTGGGAGAGGAGACAAGTGACAGGAGACCAGACTAAGAAATTGAAACTCCTGGGTTGCCAAAACTTCCAGAGAATTTTTGTTCCTAGCCAAGTAAGTTCATTCTCTCTCTCACTTTTCTCTACTTGGTTTAATTCTAGTGAGAACCTTGACGACATTTTATATTTAGTGTGCTTTCCATAGAGAAGGAAAGTCTAATGTGAATGAATGCAAGCCGCATTTACAATTCAGATATTGCAAAATCAGTTCAGGGGCACCGTGTTTCTTGAGCGTTTGTGGTGGTGACACCGCTAGAGGGCAGAGTTTGACTTCCGACATCATCACCTTTGGGCCACCATTAAAAGCCATCAAGTTCCTGAAGACCCTTTTAATGAATCTGAGCTCAATTTCTCTCTTCCAAGGTACGTGTGCAGAATCCTTGAGCTCTGAACAATGCTTAGAGAAGGTCATTTCTGCAGTAACCTGACACACAGGTGTTTCGTCAATTCACAGTTTCAGAGCTCCTACTAAGTATTCAGTATGACCTTGAGCTTTTGAGGTAACCCAACAGCTGTCCACCTTTCAAGGCGCATATAGTTTTCCTGGGAAGTTATGAGAGTAGTAAATGAAATAAAAGCCTCCAGTAAAATGTGGTATACAGTTAAGTTATTCCATAAAAGGGAAGAATGACGGACTATCAGAATTAAAATTAAAAAGCCAGGGGTATACTAGAATGCAGCTTCTCAGTTACAGGCTTACTGACACTTGGTGCTGGATAAATCTTTTTGTGGAAGCTTATCTTGTGTATTGTAAGATAACTGGAAGTATCCCTTGTCTCTGCCTAGATAACAGGAACCCATCCCCCATCCCCTGAAACCCCCCCCCCCCCCAGTGAGAGAGTCAAAACTGTCTCCAAACATTGCCAAATGTACCCTGGAGGGCAAAGTTACCACTGGACTAGTGTATGAAGAGGTGACAGTACCAAAAAGCGAAAGAGTTGAGCCTTGAAACTTTAATTATGGAATGTAAATAGTGTAAGGACGTGTTTTCTAGGTCTCGGTTTCCTTATCTGAAAAATGGGAATAATGGTGCCATCTCTCATGGAGTTCATGTAGAGATGACTGCAGTTAGCACAAAATTTAGCATGTAGTAAAGATTCACCGAATCAAAAATAATATCATAAATGTAAAATAAATAATATCATAAATGTTACCATCATTGGCATTATGCCAATATTTTAAGTCTCTTTTCATAAATTAGACACCTGCAAACCTCAGAAACGTCTAAAAACATGTACAATTGTACATTTTAAAACCTTAAGTGAAAATGTGCATGTCACTTTGTGCTATAGTTATGTAGCTAGGAAGTTGTAAATTCACAGTTTCCCCCATTGATACAGCTAATCGAGGATGCTCTGTATTCCTTTATTTGGAGGTCAAAGGGCAGAGGCTCTTGCATCCCCAGCATCTGATGTGTAGTGAATGATCCAGAAGTAAACTTTTAAGTGCTCTATATGTGAAGAAATTCTATGTAAATATTTCTTCTAGAAGGAGGCTGGAGAATGATGATTCACTTTCACTTTCTTAATTTGATATATATACCTCACCTACCTTATGGGAGGTAAGAGCGAATAAACCAGAGAGACAAAAAATTAAACAGTTTCAGACAGCCTTGTTAGCTTCCCATTTCAGCCAGAATTGAGTAATTGTGGAGGTTTTGAAATGACAAAGGAACATGGGCCTTCATCAGCCAAAAATATTTGTTTATAAAAACTCAAGGGCGTGAGATATTTCTACCGTAATGACTTATTTGAAATTTCTGCTGGCTCAAGTGCAGTCGTGCTCTCATTTCCTACAGGGGGTTCCCTCCCTAACCACAATTGCTTTCAGACTGGAGGCTTATAGCTGAGGACTTGAACAGAGGTGGAAGAACAAGAGGAGTTTTAATATCTCATGAAGAAAGGGAAGCACTAACAGGGCTCTTGTTTCAGCAGAGTTCAGGAAGAGTGGAGTCGACATTGGCAGCTGCTGACTTAAACAGTTTTGTTGCTGGTAATAAAAGCAGAATCTGCTTGCTGAAAGTGAAGGTGAGAAAAGGAGAAATTGCTATGGCAAGGTTAAAAAGAAGAGGAGACGGTGAGATGGTGGTCTAGGTGTGGCCCAGAATGTTCAAAAATATTCTCCTTGTCCTGAAAGAGTTGCTGCTGTATGAGTAATGTGCTGCTTCAACATGTAGCCTTTCTTTGCAGAAATTCTTTATGTCGACTTGACAAACCAAAGATTGCATTTAATTTTACATTTAGAGGAGCGGCAAACAATCACAAAGCAAAATGGTGCATTATCATATCCAGCTATCTTGGAAAGAGTTCATTTTTTCTTCCTGCTCAGACTGCACACAAATTCGGAGAATATATTTTCATTTCAAATCTGATGTGTGACATCTGGTAACTCATTTATTGCTAATGAAGTTTTCACAGGAAGCAGCAGTCACCGGTATCTCATTTTATTTTTCAGTTGGCAAAGTGTTGTTAACCTTTTCTTGGCCCAGCATCCCTGCCTCTCATCAAGGCTGTTTAATTAAAACGCACAACTGGCCCAAAGCAGAAAATAAAAGGAGTGGTAAATAATAGTAGATAGAATGGTCTAAATTTTTATTACAATCAGCGTGTAGTATCATTATAATTTCTATTAATAAATGTATGTGCATATATTTATATAGATGTATAGCTCTGTAGCTAAAGGTAGTTGTAGATATTGCCAGGATTATCAGAACGGGCTAAACGCTCAGCCCACACAACTTGCCAGCGGTGCCTTTCAGCCTCCCCACACTGAGCCTTTTTCACCACACTGGTACTTTAGTTTCTTTTGCTTTTAACATTACGTACAGTTTCCCTATCTCCCTAATCCAGACTTGCTGATGAGAGAAAAAGTAGTCATCTACATTTTAGTATAAATTTGATAGCACCAAGCAAAAATCCCAAAGCTCTACTATCTCTCCATCGACATGTGCATGACCTCACATGATCTTTCCACAACATCCTGAGCTAGAATGGACAGAAGATGCTATTGTGTCATCATCTCATCATTTTCCAGATGAAGAAAATGAGTCACAGAGTAGGTGAAAAGTGAAAGATCCCAGCGGGTCATAAGAGGTAAAGCCCCTACTCGATTCATATCTTTTGGTTCCCATCACCATGTTATTCTCACCACCTTACTTTCACTCTCCCCTCAGTGTGCTGCCTTCCAGATCTTAGTTCTAAGGTGGTATGAAGTGGCTACCACCACCCTGCCAGCCCCACATCCCAATTACAAGAATTTCCAGTATCTGTGAGAGGCGTAAGAGATATTTTGCTAGATAACATCATGTTATCCACATCCTCTTAACTATACCAGCCCTGAACATTCCAAGGAAATACACAGTTTAATGAGTGATTCTCAAGCTGCACTTAGGAGTTTGTCCTACTTCTTCAGTTTTTGATATCTTGAAAGAGGCAAATAAAACAATTCGTCTTAGCCGAGGTAGTTGTGTTGTTTGATTTTGGTTTTGCAGATCATTCATGATCATCAACCTTTAGGCCAGGGTTGCAAATTAAAATGCCTGTAGGGCGGCGGCTTTCAGACATTAGGAGGGTATCAGAGACCCTGGGGGTCCACAGCCTCCTGGACCCCCCCATCCATTACAGCTTTCTCGTGCAGCAAGCCCAGAGCAGGGACCGAGAGTCACATTTCTGGAAATCTCCAGGTGATACTGACGCTGCTGGTCAGGGGCCCGCACTTTGAGAACCTTTCCTAGAGGGGCCAGGTAACATGACACGAGTGTCTGTCAGATTTGCCCTGAGAGCCCCAGTTTGTACCCAAACACATGCCGCCACAAATACTGAATGGAGAAAATGTATGTCATCTATTTTACCTTTCTTTCCACATGAATCAAGTGCCAGGTTATAATTCTGGAAGTGAAAGCATTGGATTAAAATAATGAAATATGTGTGCTCAATTTCTGAATGAAAAATTCCTCTAATCTTTTGAAGGTCTGAGCTTACACTTTGATGAAATTCATTTCACTGATGCTTGAATTACGGAAAGGTTATAGTTTCAAAGTGCTGTTATGTGCTTCCTTAGAACTGACTTTTTCCCCTGGACAATCTGTGAAATAGAAGTGAGAACAGGTGTTTGTATTCCCATTCTAAATAGTTGGTTATACTTAAGGGATGAAAAATTAAGAGATGAAATTACCTGCCTAAGATTATTTTGCTGGTTAGTGACAGAGCAGATGCGACAGGATTCCAGACTAGTCCTTTCTCTCCTAGACCACACTGTCTCTCAATTTTTACAGCATTTTAAAGTGCAAATGTAAAAATTAAAGAAGCATAAAGCCTATATAATTGTGTTCAAATGAAATGAAACCACATGATAAACTCAAATAAGCTTTCCTGTTACCATTATAGAATTCATTTTCTTAGGACAGAAGTCCATTTACGTCTTCAAAGCATTGTTTAATACAATACTTTAAAGTATTATACTAAACAATATATTACTGTTCTTTTGTTAATACTCTGCTCACATCTCTAATCCTCAGTTGTGTTTTCATCTGGGCAACTGAATCACTGTAATTAATTGCTTGACTGTAAAAAGTTGTACTTTCCCACAAAGAATCAAAGAGTAGCTGTACTTTGAGTTATTTTAATGATACAACACTGTGCCATGCTTTTCATAGGATGAAGTAATCTTGACTCACTCGTTGCAAGACATGCAGTTTTTTTGTATGCTGTATGGCGGGGGTCACATTTCATTCTTCTTCCAGGTGACTGCCCTGTTATTGCAGCACCATTTGTTGAATTTTTGTTTGTTTTGGGGAAGTGCATGGGCTGGAAATTGAACCTGGGGCTCCTGCATGGCAGGCAAGAACTCTACCACTGAGCCACCCTCGTATCCCAGGATGTGCTTTTTTTTTTTTTTTAGGATATGCTTTTACTGTTGCTTTTTAGCCATGGCGGTGTGTGTAGACCTGTCTGTACTTTTTCACCTGGAATTGCCAACGAATAGCACAGGGGGTGCCTGGGAGGCCCACGGTTTTGTGCTACCAGTGGAGTGAAACAAGCTAGTCTAGAGACAGTCCAAACCCATAATGCTGACACTTTAGCCTAGCACCAGATATCCAAATGCTGTGCTTGGAAAGTCCATCCTTGATCATAGTTAATTTAAAAAGAAAAGAAAAAAAAACCCATATATTCTCAATAATAATCTTATGTGGACTTTATTCATCTTTAAGGAAAAGGCAACCTTCTTTTCATTTCGCTGTTTTTAAAAACAATTTATTGGGCGGGCCACGATGGCTCAGTGGCAGAGTTCTCACCTGCCATACCGGAGACCCAGTTCGATTCCCGGTACCTGCCCATGCAAAAGGAAAAAAATTCTTGTATGTAAGTACAGAATGCGGTTAAATCAGTATGGTGTTAATAATATCTAGATAGATGACTGGTTTAATGATATATCATGGGTCACTTCTATTTATCAAGCCATTAGTGCCCTTGTCTTCAAACAAAAATGTATTATCTATTCAAAAGAAAGATTATGAGCTGATTTTGGCTTGTACAAAGATGGCTTGTAACCATCTCACAGAGGATGAAGAGGCCAAGAGAAACTGATTGACTCATGGTCACCCAGTCCATAAATGGAAAAGCCAAACTTAGGAGCCCAGTCTCCTTATATATTGCTCATGACCAATTTGAAGACTGCAATTCCAAAAAATAGTCCTTCTGAAATTTGAACAATTTAGAGAAACATGTACAGTGCATTGAATATTTAATCCTTCTAGCTTCACTTAAAATTTATGGTTATGTGTTTTATATAATGTTATAAACTTTAATCTGAAATGAATTGCCTTGTGGCCAATTATCTCTAGCATAAAACTCATCATATGTTTAAATTCTATCATATTATAATTTCTTAAGGGTGTCAATTAATTAGTGCTTCCCTTCCTGCCCAGTAACTTGCCTCATATTCCCCCTAAAGTGGATTTGAAATGAGATCATTATTTTCTGCTGCTATATTAATGTTCCAAAGAAGCAAAAGCAGAGTGGCTGCACAAATGGACTCTGGGGTCTTGTTCACAAGTCGAATAGAGCCGTGTTGACCAAACTGGCCACATAGGTCCTGCCTTCTTCGTATGTTGCAAAAGAAAAATTTGTGAGCAATCTCTAAAAACCGTATTATTCAAAATGATGTTTCCTCTCCCCTAGATTGTTGAAATGCCAATCAATTGACGTGTGGCCATGGTTCTAGTGGGGAAATTCTGTGAAGCCATAAGTTTAAAGAATTTTGGAGTATAAGAGTACAGGGGTTCATTTCTATCCAGACTTTCTTGCAAGGTAGGTTTTAATGATCTTTGTCCCTAGTTTCTCTGGAGTTCTCCTCTCTCCAGGCCCCCCAAAAAGCCCTTTATGGCCCTTCAGATTTCATATAAGCATGTTTTCTACTAACACCAGCATGTCAAAGGAAGATTTTTAAGCATGTGTATTAGACTTAATTACATATCTTTCATCCTTACCTGTTTCTCGTTTCCTTTGGAAACAAAATAAAAGACAACAAAACCACCCAAAAGTTTGGAATAGAAAACAGTGGGAGGAAATATCATAGGGAAAAAGGGAACTGTAGAAGGAGTTGGGACATTCACCACAGCTGATTTGTTTAAACTATAATCTATGATACATAGGGATTTCTGGAGGAGGGACAAATTTAATTGTAATCTTATGTTCCACTACCAGATATTAGAGTCTTGAATACTATTCAAGGAGTCAAAATTAAGGATTAACATTTTACTTTTAGTAATATTTATAGCCTAACTTGAAATGAGCTGATGGATTTCCTTTATTAAAGCTGGTTTGTTTGAATTCTTAAGGGAGGGCAAGTTGACGATGAGGGAACATTGAATCACCATTCCCAAGACTGGTTGCATTTGGAACCTGTGGAAGTAAAAAAGCATCTGCCCTCTTTATTGTGAGGCCAGGCCACACAAATTTAATTACATATCCTTCATCCCTACCTGTTTCTCTTTTCCTTTTGAAATAAAAGACAGCAAAAAACAGCCAAGAGTTTGGAATAGAAAAGAGTGGGAGGAAGTATCATGGGGAAAAGGGAAGGAGGAGTTAGGACATTCATCACAGCTGAGTGATACTGACTCGGGAAGGCAGCCAGAAACCATTATTTACCACTTAGATCACACAGTCACATCTTAAGTTTGAGGAGATTGGATCTTAAGTACTTAATTAGCATAGCATTAATAATTATAGTAGAATATGCTTTGCATTGAGAGAACCATTCATCCAGGAATTGCAGGGGATTGTTCTGGTGAGCAAAATTATCTCCAAGGAAAGTATTTTGGCCTAGAGAGGTTAGACTGGAATTTCCAAATGAAAGTATGGCATTCTCCATGCATCTGACTTGAGAGCGATTCTAGTCACTTGCCCCCTCGAGCCAGCAGTCAGGATTGCCAGCATAGAAGAGCGTGCAACACAGAAAGTCGTGAAAATTTCATCAGAGGGCATGACGTGGGTTGGGGGCAGGTGAGCAAGACTGCATATACCCCAGTAACCCAGAGCTTATTGAGTTAAAGTGACTCACCTCCAAATAATGCGTAGGGAAACTTCCAGTCGAGATGAAGATGATGGGCTAAGCAGTAATGGAAACACCACCTCCTGCTCTAAACACATGAAGTGCAGGGTTACATCTCTGAAAAGAAGTTCAGACTACATGGGCCAGAAAAGGATCAATAGCAGATGCACACCTGAGATAAAGTTCTAATGCCTTTACCAAAGACCATTATATCATGTTCTGAAAGCAATTGAAACTGGGTTTCCTGGTGAAAGCCAGGAATTCCTAAGCAAACACTAGAAAATTTCTGTATGGCAGCTAAAGTTGGAGAGCAGGTGGGAAGTCTAATCAGCAATATCCACAGAAAAAGTGGGGTTAGAAACTAATCAGAGAAATTGGCTTCATAAACTTCCAGATCAGGGTGCAAGGGTAGTTCTGTGGTAGAATTCTCGCCTGCCATGCGGGAGACCCAGGTTCGATTCCCGGACCATGTTCTTCCCCAAAAAATAAACAAGCAAGCAAAACAAACAAACAAAAATTCAACAGATGGTGCTGCAGTAATGGGATACTCAAAAGGAAAGGATGAAATGTGACCCCGCCAAACAGCATACCAAAAAAATCTCTTCCAGATCAAGTGAGTCCTGTGTGCCCAGGCAGAAGATTGACAGGGCTCCACCACCCAAGCACTCCGGGCTCCGAGGAAGTTAACTCCCGGTGGGAATGAGCTCACAGTCAAAGGCTACAAAACCAAGAGGAAGGCAAATACCAAAAAAAACAGAATAGCATTCACAGATGCAACAAATTGTAGAATTGATACCTGAGGAGCTACAGATAGTAGAGAATTGAAGAGGGGCTCTAAATACACAGATGTTAAAAATGTTTGAGGAGATAAAGGAAGAAATAGATGCTATAAAATAAGAACAGAAGGTTAAGAAATAAGAACAAATGAATCTGAAAAAAGAAACAAGTAGAAACCCTAAAAATCTTAGTACCAACTCATATGATTCAGTGAATTCACAAATGGATACTTACTAGCAATTGTTGCCTCTAGAATGCCTCATTACTAAGGAAGAAAACACACACACACACACGCACACAGGAGCAGAAACTTGCTTTTTAAAGTCTGACATACAAAATAGGAGCAATAAAGGGAATGGCTTTTGAACAAGATGGTTTATTGAGCTGTCCAGCTCTACAAACAACTTGCAAACACTTTGCCTATTCGTTTTGATTTTTGAGGAAGAGACTTTGATAGTAGATTATTCTAAAATATAATTACTTGGTCTTTTAGTTCCCACTTTATTATCATAGGAAACTATGGCGTATTTTTTTCTTTAGATTGCAAACTCATTAAAAAGGAGCTTGTAATGAACAATTTAATTAGATTGGTTTCGAGTTGCCTAAAAGCTTAAGAAGGTATTAATATTCTAATCAAAAGTCTTGGGGAAATATTCTTAGGATAAAAAAAAAGAAAATCTTCCTTTTGCTTGTTTTTAAGAACTGGGGAAGCTGTCAAGGCGTATAAGGTAACTTCGACAAAAAGTAAGCAGTGAATAAATGTTGGTTGACCTCCATGAGACAAGCCTGTGTTTGCAGCAGGCTGATAGTTCCCACCCAAATCATGGCAGATTTATTCAGCTGCTTAAGATTACTTTTTACTCATACTTTGAAAGAACAGCTTGGCATTTTAGCCTTTTAATGACAACAGAAGGAACTGACAATAGTAAATTTTGTTTTTTAATTTTTCACACTTCTTGACCCATGGTTGTTTTGAGTCAATGCTTGCCTTGCATTCAAAAAATACTAGCGAAGATTCAAAATAAATTATACAAAAAGATTTAGTAGGCACATAGAATTTGACTCATACCGCCTGGTGCTTTCACTTTATCTTAGTTAATTTCTACAGTAATTTTGTGCAGTAAGAATTTCTGTTCCCATTTCGTACAGATGTCAGAACTGAGACCATATTCAGAGAAAAGGAAGATTCCATTATCAGTTCTTAGTGTCCAAACCCCAACTTCCTTCCCCCAGGGGGAAATGGTGCTATGGAATTCACACAGAGTCTGGATAAAAGCTACAGTGACACCCAGAAACAGGAAGACGTGGATCCTCCAGTTTTGTTTTTTTTTTCAGTGTCATACCTGACAGTACCCCTGCTGGGAGAAGAAGCAGGGTGAGACTGATGCTTAGCTGCTTTCTGAGATTCACACATCTGGGTCTTAGCGCATCATCACATCTCTGTCTCCTTCAGTTCCTCACCAAGCCAGCATCCATTCCGCTTCAGAAAACCACCTAGCTCTGTCCCACCCACTCATTGTCAGAGTGGTTGTCAAGACACGAGATACCCTTTCTCCCTCTCCTGAGAACCAAGTATCTCTAGGGAAGTGTATCAGTGGCAGCAGGGCAGACTGGAGAGCAACCCTGTCACCTTCCTATCCAGAAATGCCCGGCCCACGTTCAGAACCCACCGCCCTGCCCATAGGGCCGTGTAATGTCTGTCCCTTTGCACAGAGCTGTTTCCCACAGATGATGCTGCAGGCATCAGTAAGAAGCAGAAAGTTCAGGTGAGGACACAACCTATCCTCCAGCTTTAATTTCCAACCACTCTGCTCCATGCATCCTTCAAAGCCCAAATGTCATCTCCTCTGGAAAGTGTCCCCCTATTTCCCCGTTCCCCCCACCGAGCTAGCTCAGTTATAAGCATTCCACATGCCTCTAATATGTATAGTATTTATTACACTAAAATCTAATTCTGACCCTAAGACTCCTGTTCACCCAGCTAGGCTAGAATGCCTCCAAGGAGAAGGGCCGCGACTTTATCCATTTTGCATCCCTGATTCTGGTTCATAGTAGGTGTCCGGTCAGTATGCAATGACTAGATGAATGCCCCCTGAGCGTGCTATTTGCATTTCTGCTTCCCTGTGCCCACACTATTTGCATCACCTAAAATTGCTCCTCCCCTTTCCTCCACCCTCAAGTATGAGAACATTTGTTTCCTTACTAGGTAGGAAATCTTGGTCATTATTTGCATAAACATCTATGTAAATGTTGTCCTAATTATCATATTCAATGCTATATCCAGGGGCTCTCAAACGATATACTCACTAAAATAATAAATAGCCCACTGAAATTTCCAGGGATGCTTCCTTAGCCACTGCTAGTGACCTTTTGCATATCAAACATTAGTCAGAATCACCCAATGGAAACTGAAGAAGAGGCTGACATCAGTTTGTGAAGAAGTTGGAGTAGAAACTTAGCTTGTAAATTAACCAGTTCTTTCAGATGCAGAAAGTTAATGGTTACAGTTTCATACTCATCAATAAAATTTTACTCACTCTGGACATAGGATTAATAGAATCCCAACCTGACTTGTATGCCCGAGAAGTCCTGTCAAGAAGTAAAAGGGAAGAGAGAAGAATTTCCATCTTGTTCTCAGAACTCAGGGGCACCTAAAGGAATCTAATATATCAGGTTTTTCCTTTCCTATCTTTTAGTGCTCACGTGCCCAAGTGGAACCAAATATTTGCTTCTGCCCTATCCCCCAGTTATGGAGTGTATCCAGGCCCCTTGTAATCTCTGAGGTTTCTTTAACCTGAACATTTTCAATTTTTCCTTAGGCAAAATCCAGCTGATCTCAACTACATGCTAGAAGGTAAATTAATCCAAGAGAAGTAAAGTAATTAAGATGTGACTGACAGTGGTCCCTAAACCCTTAATAAAGCATTTAATTTTTAATAGAGAATATTTGTTTACCCAGATGAATTTACACTTGTAGATTGGCAGTAACTAGAAAAAAAAGAATGGAAAATTCAACAAGGTGCAGGGAAATCTTTCTGGAAGAAGAAGAAATAAACCATACTTCCCTAAGAGCCTAACCTTAGTTTGTTTTAAATTAGTCTTCTACTTTCTAAACTACAGAGTTTTTAAAGTTCTTGGGGTTAAGGGTTTGGGGTTTTGTTTTTCTTATCCATAATGTGTCCAGCTTAGCAACACTGGAGATATTATTTTATGAGGTTCTTTGGGGACTGGGGAGTAAGTTTATTTCATAAGCCCCATACAGAAGTTATGCTCAGTATTCTGTACTCATAGCTTTTAGGTTATATGCTATTCCTACATTCATTTGTCCACTCCCTTCCTTACTCACCAGACACTTACCATGTGCCTCCAGAAATGTGTCAAAGCCTAAAGTATTAAACAAGATGTAGATACACACAGTCCCTATCATCCAGGAGCCGACAGACCAGTGGTGAAGACACATATGTCAACAGATAATTATAATGGAGTGTCAAAAACTGTGTCAAAAGTGCCAAAGAGCCTCAGAAAAGAAAGCAGCCAATTGCCAAGAAAAGTTGGGAAAGCTTCACAGAAGAGATGATGTTTAGGGTGAATAATGCCTGTTCATGGCTACTGATGTCCCCATGAATGAGAAGAAAAGAATGGGATTTAGATTATCTAAGGCTGAGTACAAAAGAAGATGATAAGGAGGATATGGAGCAAAAAATTAGGAAAAATAAATTTGCCTCCTTGGGGGAGGCAGAAGCCAAGGAAGAATCCTTTTCTTCCTGTGTGTTCTCTCATAAAGCTGGCTACAGGAAACTCATCCCTTGAAGAGCAACTCTTTATACCAAGATGGGCACTCTCCTGGGAGAATGAGGTCTGCCATCCTAAATGCCAAACCCAACCATCCTTGGAAGACCAGACTGTCTTGGCCCTGAACTGATTCTTCCCCAGCTTCACATCACTACAAGGGGAATGCACAGCCATTGTGCTGGTTTGACAGGATGTATATCCCCTAGAAAAGCCATGTTTTCATCGAAATCCCATTTCATAAAGGCAGAATAATCCCTATTCAGTACTGTATGTTTGAAACTGTAATCAGATCATCTCCCTGGAGAATCAAGAGTGGTTGTTAAACTGGATTAGGTGATGACATGACTCCACCCATTTGGGTGCATCTTGATAAGTTTCTGACTCCTATAAAAGAAGAAACATTTTGGAGAATGAAGGAGATTCAGAGAGAGCAGAGCAGAAGTACATAGCCACGAGAAGCAGAATCCACCAGCCAGTGTCCTTTGGAGATGAAGAAGGAAAATGCCTCCCGGGGAGCTTCATGAAACAGGAAGCCAGAAGAAGCAGCTAGCAGATGATGCCATGTTCACCATGTGCCTTTCCAGATGAGAGAGAAACTCTGACTGTGTTCGCCATGTGCCCTTCTACTTGACAGAGAAACCCTGAACTTCATCTGCCTTCTTGAACCAAGGTATCTTTCCCCGGATGCCTTAGATTGGACATTTCTGTAGACTTGTTTTAACCGGACATTTTCTCAGCCTTAGAACTGTAAACTAGCAACTTATTAAATTCCCC
>PVIY010012500.1:0-61810 GCA_004026745.1 Myrmecophaga tridactyla | reverse complement strand
TTGGAGAATGAGAGATTGAGAGAGAGCAGAGAATGCTGCAGCACCACGAATCAGAGAGTCCACCAGCCAGAGACCTTTGGAGATGAAGAAGAAAGACGCCTCCCGGGGAGCTTCGTGAAACCGGAAGCCAGGAGAGAAAGCTAGCAGATGACGCTGTATTCGCCATGTGCCCTTCCAGCTGGGAGAGAAGCCCTGACTGCGTTCGCCATGTGCCTTCTCACTTGAGAGAGAAACCCTGAACTTCATTGGCCTTCTTGAACCAAGGTATCTTTCCCCAGATGCCTTTGATTGGACATTTCTATAGACTTGTTTTAATTGGGACATTTTCTCGGCCTTAGAACTGTAAACTAGCGACTCATTAAATTCCCCTTATTAAAACCCATTCCGTTTCTGGTATATTGCATTCCGGCAGCTAGCAAACTAGAACAGGAGGTTTCCATAGAGCTGTGTTTCCACCCATTCAGGGTGGGTCACTTACTAGAGTCCTTTAAGAGGGAACCATTTTGGAAAAAGCTTCAGAACTGACACAGACAGAGACTTTGGGGATGCAGAAAGAAAATGCCCCCAGGGAAGCTGTTTGAAATCAGAAGTCAAAGGATCACCAGACGCCAGCCACCTGCTTTCCCAGATCAGCCTTTCTTGAGTCAAGATTTCTTTCTCTGGATACCTTAGCTTGGACATTTTCACAGCCTGAGAACTGTAAACTTGTGACTTAATAAATTCCCTTTATAGAAACCTACGCATTTCTGGTATATTGCATTTCCAGCAGCATTAACAAACTAAATTACTCTCCATGAAGCAAATGGGTGGTGGGAATCAGGAAAGAAAGAGCCAGGGAATAATGAACTTGTTTTCACAGAAGCTGATAGTTTCAGGTGCCAGAGGACATGATTCAAAGTTTAAAATCAAGATTCTGGGGTCAGTGAAATAAAAATGAAACAATGGCCTTTGAACTCCTTTACATTTAATGTGTAAATTCAAGTTTTTCTGGATGCCTCTCTCCACTTCAAGGTGATTGAAGACAGCACAAAGGTATGGTTTTGCCTAACACATACTCTCTAAGTTCTTGTCAGCTCCAAAATTCCACAACTCTTGGCTTATGAAATAGGGAAACCTACAAGATCTTGGATTGAACACAAATCAAAGTGTGCTGGTCATGGCAAAAAACAAGGACCCAGCAAAGGTGCATTTTAAACAAAGAATTTTTCCAGAAATGTCAACTCCCCTAACCCCAGATGTCACTTATTTGTTCCGTCCTCTTGCCTGGAGTTGGGAATATGTCCTTGACTCTCTCCCACTGTGGATGATTTTTTTTTGTTGTTCCTAAGGATTGCAAACCAGCCATCCCCTCCCCTCTGGCCTCTGGTTCCCATGTTTCCTTTCGCAGTCCTCTAGAAAAGTACCTTGGAGAAGCCAAGCAGCCTCCCTGATGTTGCTAAGTTCTAGGTGGATACACAGATAAACCCCACAGTGACCTTTGGGTCAACTGCTTTAAGTGTATTTATTTAGGACCAATTTGAAATACCTTCAAAATACTCTTACTAACTAATCAACACTAAAAAAAATCTGTATTAGTTACTAGGATCAAATAACATTTAGTTACTTAGTTAGGAAAGGTTTGAAAACAACACCAGTATGCCTGGTGTGTCTTCCAAGTCAGATAGAAGTGGTAATGCATATTCTCACAACACTTACATTATTTTAAATGTGCAGTGATTTTTTTTCAAATGAGTTGCTTGAGATATTTTTAGAAAAGAATAAGGTTTGAATGGAAATAAACTATTGTGTGAGGTACAAATAGGTGGTCCAATTGAGTCCAGGAAGAGAAATGGCATAGAAAGCCAGGTTGGGCATAAAATAAATCTCAGTTCATGTGTGAGCAATCAGAGGCCGTGGGAGCAAATTTTAATACAAATATAGGACCATGGCAAATTGTCTCCTCTGAACCTAGCCCCAAAATAGATTCAAATGCTGACCCTTTATCCCTAGGCAGATGGCCCTCTCTCAACTCTATGTGGGCAGAGTCTCTCAACTCTTACTCAGCCTTGCCTGAGTAAGGGGAAACACTGATTAAAACTCTGGAGGAGGGTGATGGTGGCGCCGAGGCAGAGTTCTCGCCTGCCGTGCTGGAGACCCGGGTTTGATTCCTGGTGTCTGCCCATGTGACAAAAAAACAAAACAAACAAAAAGAAACCTCTGTGTGAGGAGGTGAGGATGGCGGAAAAAGAGGTTCTGGACAGGGCTTTGGGTCAAGGATTCCATGACTAAAACCAAAGAATGAGGTGAGTGAAATATGGGTGTCAGGACTCATGAAATAAGCAGACTGAAAATTTTCAAGATAATGGGAAACAGAGACTTCCTGTTGTTCAATGGCTTTATCTCAGAAATATACTTATTCCTGGGAACAAGAATGATTAACTTTGTTTAAGAAGAGTGGGGACTAAGTTCTGAACAGTGACAACTAGGCTAATTTATAAGAGAAGGCGTCTTAAAAGAAAAGACGGCTAACATGGTATATATTTTTCCCTCTTTTAGATTTAAAGAGGATTTATTTGCACCAATTTTTATATGTTGATGCAGGTTCTTGGGTGGTTGAGTTCTTCATTGAGATGGCCAGTTTGGGGTGGAGAACTGGCTAGCACATGTAAGGCAGAGCCAAGGGCTTGATAATCAAAAGAGCAAAATCACTGCTGCCTATTTATTAAGTGTGAACTATAAAGCAGACAGGTGACCAGAATCTTCTCTCAGGGCATGGCATCTAAGTCATATTTCTTTATCTTAGTGCTTCTGACCCTGTACCTTCACAGACTTCATCTCCCTTCATCTCATCTTACCTCTGTGTGATAATTCTCTAGATCCTAACTTCTCTTAGTTCCTGGAACAAGCTGATTCTTCCCCGTTTAGGATTAAGATACCTCATGCCCCATTGGCCAACTCCAGATCCTGGTCAATGTGCTAAAATTAGGAAGAACTGTATTTTTTATTTGTGTTTTTAGTGACCCAATTCATCTCCAAACCTAATAGTCATCATTTTGGTGCTGTGTGGGAAACAAGCATTAAGAGATAGTAAACTTCTTTGTGCAGTTCTTTTATCTTTCCACCAAGACTTCCTCCCTCAGCTCCTCTTAATCTCAGAGAAATGAAGACTTGAATACTGTACTTTCATTCAGTGCCATAGGAATTATATTAATTTGGAAGGGAGGAACATCTCCTCACAGGCCATTATTAAAGATGTGTTGGGCATGGGCATAAAGATATGACATTGAAATTCTACTGCCAAGTTCAGTCTAGACGGATAACCCGAATGTCCTAGAGATGAGAGTCATAGTTTCTTCAAATGAGAAAGAATCTTGAATTTTCAAAGCAACCTCATCTCCACCTCCACCACCACTACTGTCATTTTACAGAAAGCAACCTTTGTTCTAGTTTAAACTCTTATTTGAACCACTGAACTTTTATCCATGTTAGAAAACAGTGTAAGGAGGTAGACTTTTCTAAGCTGTTACACAATTAATAAACTTTACACTCAAGAATATAGTAACATTAGAAATTCATGAGAAGAAACACAGCCATAAAAGACTGTTCAGTATCACAGGATATGCTAAGTGACAAGGAAGAGAATTATTATTAACATTATGTTATGCTCCCTTTAGCAAAAGAAATCCTAAGAGTTTAAACTTCCTTCTCCCTTTCATCTCCAAGGAAAGAAAATTTAATATAGTGAGGTACATTTTGCCCCATCTGTGTGCTGAAGGTTATAAACTTAAGGCTAAAGGTCAAAGTTTATATATGTAATTTTAAAGTAATTCAGTAGATCATTTTCATATAGAACAACTAAAAGTAGAAAGGGAAGTGGAATTTAGACAACGTAGAACTGGTCAGATTTTATACTTCAGCAGGGCAGGGCTTATGAACATCTTAAAAAGTATGTGTATATGTGTTTGAGAACTTTTCTCTTAACTATCCAGTCTTAAAACAATTCTCAAGAGTTAAATTCTCATGTTGAGATTCAAACATTATATAAATAGATACTAAAAAGAAAATAGTGCTTTTATAAAAGGCAAAGTGATTTCTGCCCAAATGTGTAAAAGAAACACGGTAATGGGGTTCTAATTCCTGTTCTGGTAGACACTGACACTGTAAGCAAGAAGGAGCCACTCAACCTCTCCACCTTCATTTCTTCAGCTATGATAGGAGGAGATTGGATTAAAAGATAGATCTAGGGACCATATCTTTCTTTAATACTTTTACCTCATAAAGACTAGGTGGCTGAAGGAAAATTCGACCTTTGTTGAAGAATTTATGTACAATACTATTTAACTTCTTTAATAAAATTTTCATTTAAGTCAATTGGCTCAATAACATGATATGGTGTGCGTGTAAGCGATGTGTTTGTGTAAGCAATACCTTTATTCATATCCTTCACTTGGTCCTTCATTCAGACCAAACCCTTGGAGTCACCCATGATTGGCCCCTCTCTGTTTCTTACCCCCACAGTCAATTCCTCGGCAAGCAATGGCAACTCAATCTTCAAAGCAGAGCCCACCTCTAAGCACTTTTATGCCTTCAACGCCAATATCCTTGGTCAAGGCCATCAACTCTCCCCCGACGATTGTCAAGGCCTCCAATTGGTTTTCTACTTCCTCTTTTCTAGAACCCCCTAGTCTGTCATCCACAAGGCAACCTCAGATATTTTCGTAAAACCAAATCAGAACATGTCACTCCCCTGCTCATGATCCTCCAATGGCTATTCCATCATACTGAGAATAAAATCCAAACTCCTTCCCTGGGTTGAACAGTTTTGCATAATCTGGCCCTTATCTCTCTCTGTTTTTTGCTCATTCTCCTCTGACCACAACATACCCCTCTTCATTCTGGTCTCTGCAAGTTCTGGGCCTCAGAGACACTGTCTTTCGCCACCTTACCCGAAGAGCCACCAGCTATCTGCTCGGTGTCCACCTCTTCTTCCAGCTTTATTATTGTCTTCTCATAGCACTTGTTGCTACCTCACCTTGTATGCTTTTCGTTGTTTTTCTCCCCGTGAATTTCAAATAGTCCTATGTACTTTCGTGTAAAATGTATTAATTGTACAACAGCTTAGACAATTCTACCACTTTACAATGTTTTCTCACATGAATAAAAGTGTAATGGTCTAATAAGAGCTAAAAGTAGACCCCAGGTCTCAGTTTCATTCACTTGCAAAATGGCAGTGGCAGTTGTAAGGTTGGTTTGAAAAATCTTCCTTGACTATCTGACCCTACGAGAATGTAAATTCTGTGAGGACAGGGACTTTCTCTGTCTTGTTCACTGCTATAGCTCCAGCACATATAACAGGGCACAGTACAAAGAGAGTGCTTAAGAAATACTAGTAGAATTAATTAACTAATGAGTGAAAGTGTGCAAACTCATTTATACATGACCTTGTGGTTCATTGCCTCTGGCCACATCCATTTACTCATATTCCATATGAACATGATCACTTCCCAGTATTACATGACATGAAAATGGCCTCCTCCCAAGGAAAGAAACCATGAAAATTCAGGGGCAAGGACCCTCTCATAAGAAGAATGTGCCAGGCTCTATGGGAACACAGATGGCAGATGCCTGACCCAGATTAGTCCTGTAGTGGAAAAAGAAGAGATGGGGTCTGGGACTCTTCTGGGAAGAGGCTGCACCTCAGTGAGCCAGGTATAGCAAAGTGGGATGCAAACTCCAGCATATTAAAGAGAAAGCAGACAAATTGATGACCAATTTGGTCAGTTCAGCTAAATGGTGATGCCTTTCCCCAAACCCAGAGCACATGAAGAGAAGCAGATTTGAAGGGAAAGATGAGGAGTTGGATTGGGATCCTTTCTTTTGCCTTTGAACAACATCCCTGTTCAATGCTGCAGCTGATCAGTGGCCTAGCCAGCTACATATCTGGAAATTAAAACCCAACAGAAATGTTTCTTAGCTCTCCATGCAGTAGACCCATGAGTCATCCATCTTACAACTCTCATGGCTTGGCACAATGCCTGACACATATATGTTTAATTTTTTAAATTGAATTAAAGTGAGTCCCCAGATATATTCATTTCCATAGGCATTTCTGGTAAAAGTTTCATTAATTCCAGGTTGACAACTCTATCACTTTTCTCTCCATCTGTTTAGAGGCCTCTAATAACATCCTGAGCTTCTCTCCTTGAGCTCATACTCATTCTTGCCCCCATGTTAACAAGCACCTTCTGCACAGTATATGCTCCATAAATAGATATATCTATAGAAACACTTATTCTCTTCTGCTTCAGTTATGTGCCAAGTACAAAGATCTGGTTCAAGAACAGGGGTCAATAAACGTTTACCTTTAAAGGGTGTGGTGGTTTGGAGCTGTATGTATCCCAGAAAAACATGTTTTTAAGTTTAATCGTTCCTGTGGGTGTGAACCAATTGTAAGTAGGACCTTTGATTGAGGTTACTTCAGTTAAGGTGTGGCCCACCTCATACAGGATAGGTCTTAATCCTGTTACTAGAGTCCTTTATAAGAGGAATGAAATTCAGACAGACAGAAGGAAAGAAAGTCAAAGGGAGGGCCAGAAACTGAAATTCAATGGAACCCGGAAGAGAAGGGAGAGGCCAGGAGAGGCTGCCATGTGCATTGCTTGTGACAGAGGAGCCCAGGACCAAGGATCACCAACAGCTAGGCCCAGAATGCCAGGCTTTGGGAAGAAAGCATCACCTTAATTTGAACTTTCTTTTAGCCTCAAAACTGGTAACTAATAAATTCCCATTGTTTAAACTGACCAATTGCAAGGTATTTGCTGGAGCAGCCAAGAAAACTAAAACAAAGGGCCCTACAGTCTCTATCACAACTACACAACTCTGTCATTGCAGCACAAAGGCAGCCACTGGCGATGTGTAAACAAATGGGCCTGACCATGTTCCAATAGAACTTCATTTACAAAGCAGGTGGCAGGCTGGATTAGGCCCTTTGGCCACAGTTTGCCTACTCCAGCTCTAGAGTAATATAAGTACAAATATATACATGCAAAGAATATATAATACATACAAATTATGCAACTGATCTTCAGCAATTTTGAGGCAGAAAAAAACAGATTAAAATCATATTCTTACAAGACGGACTGAAATAAAACCTCTTTCAAACTCTACTGCATTTGCTTCTCTTTCAAAGGACACACCATGAGGAAAGATCAGGCATCCTTTTGACCTTCCTCTTTGCCACAAGTGTCCCTCTTTCAAAAGGCTGCAGCCCAAATAATTCTTTTCATCTTCATCGTCACAGAGAAAGTTAATACATAATTAAAATGTCAATCCAATTAAGGATGAAAACCTCAAGTCAATATTGACTGCATTGAAAAAGAAAAATAGCTACCCTTTCAGACTTGAGTGATTTTGATCATTTTTAAAGAAACCAAAATGTAATCATGTTTGTCACGTCACCCACCAACTAGGGAGACAGGGCTGAGTCACTTGGATTTGTCCCCCTCTGCTCTATAAAGAGGAGCTTAGTGTTCTGGTCAGGAACCACTGAAACTTATTATTGATTTTTCGTGCTCAATTTCTCTCCCAAGTCTTGGTTTTTCACTTGAAGATAATTTCATTACTATCAGGAAGCTTGGAGAACATGGAATGAACAGCAGGAAACTAAGTTCTGTAAATGGCTATGATCTCTTCCTACATTTGCTAGCTTTGCCAGGCTGTTTGCTCTGATAGAAGCTGGCACTTCATCTTCCTCTAGAGCAATCTACTTTTGAATGTAGATGGTGGTTTAAGGAATTTAAAATTACCTCTCAGGGTGAATAATTAATGGATCATCTGTGGGCAGACTGACGAAATTTCTGATCTTGCTTCCCAGTTTTTTAAGTCTTTATTCTGTTTAAGTATTTGAATTGTTGATATCTGAGGCTCTTTGCAATTACTGGCAAAAAACTAATTGGCTCAATGACAATTCAATTCCCTGTTTATTTGTTTGGCAAGAACTCTTGAGCAACCATGCTCTTGATCACATCTCTCCTGTAAGAAGGTTGGAATTAGACTGGAAATTGTAGGGATGAACCCAGCAGAAGAGTAGGTTTGGGGAAAGAGATAAGCAAATCATCATAAAGGGAAATCAGAGTTGCCCACTGCCTTCTGAGTCTTCAATGTGATTGTATTTTTTTTTTTATTACTGGCAGGAGATGCAAATTTTGAAGTCATTAGAAAAACCCATATTCATATAAGAATGCAGAAAGAACTTGAAAAGTTCATAATGAGTGATGATTTATGAAATATATTCCTGTCTTCTTTAAAAAATATTCAGTGTCAGTGAAGGTTAACTAACTACTCTCATATGTTGTTGGGAGTGAATACTGATAAGACTTTTTTGAGGAGTGGGTAAGACAAATCAGGAGTCTTAAAATTATTCAGCTCTTTTGATGTAGTAATTATTCTCAGTTCTAGGAATTTATACTAAGCAAACTACTCTGAGATAAAAATAACAGATTTATGTAAAAGGATAGTTTTCAAAAGAAAAGCTGAAACAATCAAAATGTCTAGCTATAGGCAAATTCTTAGACACATTATGGTAAAGTCATATGGAATATTCACTCATTATTCATTTAACAATACTTAATTTCAAACATTTGTTATGCGTCAAACACTTCAAATAACAAAAGCTAATTAGACAATCTAGGTCCCTGCCTTCATGAAGCATACATTCTGGAGGAGAAAAATAGAAAAACAGCAAAACAAAAAACAATAAGCAGTCAAATGAACAAAGATAATTTCACAAGGTGGCAAGAGCTAAGAGGAAAAAATGTGATATGCTGGAGACATTAGAAAGCAAAGAAACATTTTTTTCACAGCAGGTTCAGTGGTAAGAGTTAGGATACAACACATCCAGATCCAAACTATATAAACATTTTTTTTAATTCTTGAAGAAAATATGTTAACTGTGAATGAAAATGATCTCTGAGTTGTGGGATTAGGGATCTTGTTTCAACCAGGATAGGAACAGGTCCTGCTGCAGTAACAAATAGCTTTAATATTTCTGTAGCTTTAGAGAGCAAAGTTTCAGTCTTGGCTATGCAAGTTCTGCTTGTGATCTAGGTGACTCTCTTGGTCAGTTGTCCTCCATCTGAGGGCTCAAAATTACCTGTCCCTGTCCGCATGGGCTCCCACCACCACCAAGGCAGGGGGAGAGAGCAGTGGGGATTCAGGCACCAGAAATTAAATGCTCTTAAGCATCAGAGACACGTGAACTTCCATTTACACTTCATTGGCTAGAACAAATCACATGAACACACCTCATTTCAAGGGGGTGGGGACATACAATCCACTCCCGAGCCTGGAAGGACAGGAGGAAGAGTAACTGGTGCACAGGGTAATGTGGACTACAAGTACATTTTATTTTCTTTTTTATACTTTTCTATACTTTCCATATTGTCTTCCATGAACACACATATTTTTGTAACCATGAGGAAAAAGGGTTTTCTTTCAAAGAAAGCTGATTCAGATTAAACACAAATTATTGTGTGACTTGGTCATTTCTTGTGGGACACTATCCTCTAACTTTAAAACAGTATGCACATCCCTAAGCAAGAAGAGGGAGTGAGGGGCTTTGTGACCAATCCCACCAAGGCCTTGAAGGGGATGGGAAGTCAGTGCTTACTGGGTGATCCTTTCTTTCAAAAGGTTAGATGTGCCTGCCACTGGGGATAATTAATTCCTAAATTTAGGCCCTTGTCCTCTCTGGGTGAGCCTTTATATATCTGTCTTCACGATCCAATTAAATGTCTGGTAGAAGAGGTGAAACTAGATGTCTGGCCTCTCATTAGTCAGTTTTAAATGAAAAGGAAGCATGGACAGAACCATTACTCTTCCCAGCATCCCGTTGTTCACAGTAAGTGCTCAGTGTTTTAGTTAAATGGAATTGAGAAAATTAAATATCACAAGAAACAGACAACGTGCAAAAAACTGAAGGTTTGCTTGCTTGTTTTTGAGCAGTAGTTCTCAATGAGGGGGACCAGTTTTGTCTCCCGGGGGATATTTTGGTTGTCACAGTTTGGAGTGTGTGGGGGGGTGTGCTACTGGCATCTACTGGGTAGAGGGCAGGGATGCTGCTCAACCTCCTACAATGCACAGGGCAGTTTCCACAACAATGAATTATTTGGTCCCAAATGTCAGGAATGCCAGGGTTGAGATACTCTTCTTTAGGCCTATATGAATTTCCTGGTCCTGATCTTTTGCTTGAAAGAATATCTGCAATCCGAAATTGCTCCAAAAACAAATGTCCTACTTACTTGTCCAACAGCCAACATAGAATCCATTCAGCCTCCTGGGTCCTCAGCACATTCCTACTAACTTTCTGGAACGGGATGAGTGGCTTTGCCTTCCCCTCCCTCCTCAGCATCACAGAGGCTCTACACACTGACGTCATAACATCTGTCCACATGCAAGCCTTGTGTTGACATGGAGCATTAGTCATAGACTCTCATAGAAGCTCATCAGCACCTCCAGCCAAATGTCCCTTTGTTCTGATTTAAATGAAGCCTTCCTTCAAGAACTCTTCTAAAAGCAACCCAATGAGATGTTACAAAGTATGCCAAACCCAATTATTTTCTGCATTCCTGCCTATTATTCGGTAAACCAATCCTCCCTAAACCACTGAGGTCATTCAGAACTCATGCCAAGGTGACCGGATTAAAGGAAGTGGAATCTTAATGAAGGTCTTGACATCCACAAGGCACTAATGAGAGGGAAGGATGGATTCTTCGTCAAGAGTCTCGAGCGTGCCCAGAATATAAACAGACATTCTTTATCCTGAGGCAAATGGCTCTCTCACAGTGACATAAATGGTCTGCTAATGCCTGATTCAGATGCTCTGTCACAGAATGAATCAGCAGGGCTGCTAATAAGTACCGCAATAGTATTCAACATGAACAGTGCAGGTTTTCAAGTTTCCTCTGTTTTCATGGAGCCAGTTTTCTTCTGATACAGAAACTGGTATGTGGTACGTGGTAAGGTGATATTCTCTACCTCTCACCAAGCGAAGTTTATTAACCTGGGTGGGCAAAGAGCATCAGGGATGCTGCAGAAGCCACAGGGGAGGAGTAGAGGCTGCGTCTCCGTGGACAGTGCTCTCTCCCTGTGCAGTCCAACTGTCACACCCGAGATAGGGATGGCAAAGCTAAACACAAGTGTTTTCTTATCTGTGCTACATGACAAATTACCACAAATTTAGCAGCTTAGAACAACACACATTTATCATCTCACAGTTTTCATAGGTCAGGAGTCCAGGCACACCTTAGCTGGATCCTCTTCAATCAAGATGCTGGCAGGATCTTTCTCTAAGTCAATTCAGCAGGTGAACTCACTGCCTTCCTCCCTACACAGGACAGGACTCCCAGGAGTGTAAATCTTCCTGGCAACGGGATATTTACATGCCTCCCAGGATCATGGGATTGAGAAAGCCTCCTTGACCAAAAGGGGGAAAAGAGAAATGAGACAAAATAAAGTGTCAGTGGCTGAGAGATTTCAGAGTCGAAAGGTTATCCTGGAAGTTATGCTTATGTATTATATAGGTACCCCTTTTCAATTTATGGTGTATTTGGAGTGGCTGGAGGGAAGTACCTGGCACCGTAGAGCTGTGTTCCAGGAGCCTTGATTCTTAAAGAAGACTGTATAATGATATAGCTTTTACACTGTGACTGTGTGATTGTGAAAACCTTGTGTCTGGTGCTCCTTCTATCCAGGGTATAGACAGAAAAGTAAAAAAAATAAGGAAAAGCAAATAAATAAATAAATAAATGGGGGACTAAGGGGTACAAAAAAATTGGATGGATTGAAATACTAGTGGTCAATAAGAGAGAGGGGTAAGGGGCATGGGATGTAATGAGTTTTTTTTTTTCTTTTGATTTCTTTTTCTGGAGTGATACAAATGCTCTAAAAATGATTATGGTGATGAATCATGGTGAACTGTGTGGTGATATTGTCAGTCATTGATTGTATCCTGTGGTTGGACTGTATGTGTGTGTGAAGACGTCTCAATAAAAATATTAAGAAAAAAAAGATGTCAGTAGGAGCTATGATCTCATATAATGCTCAAGGATTTCTTCCAAGCTCCTTCAAATTGTTTTCCAAACTCAGTTCCTTGTGGTTGGAGGACTGAGGCTTTAAGCATGGCTGCTTGCTTCAAAGCCAGCAGGAGAGTGCCTCTCCTGCTTTGAATCTCTTCTTTCAGGGACAGTCTAGACTTGCTTTAAAGAGATCCCTAATTAGGTTAGGCCCACCCAGGATAATCTATCTCCCTTTGGATTAACTCAAAGTCAACTGATTAGGGACCTTAATTATATCTTCAAAATCACTTTTGCCATGCTCTATTAGTTAGAAGCAAGTCATAGATTCTACTCACACTCAAGGAAAGGGGATTATACAAAGATGTATCAGGGGTGGAAATCACAGGGGTCATTTTAAAATTCTGCCTCCCACAACAAGCTTGTGGATGTTGAAGCTAATGGCACAGACTGGGAAAGAGAGGGAATATATTGGATGTCACATTCCATCTCCTATCTCCTATCCAAGAGGATGATAGCTTGGAATACTAAGTCAAAACTAGTAAAGAGAAACTCAAGACTCACTGTTAGCTTTTAACATGGGAGAGCTGTCTTAAGGGCAGTTCCTGGAAAAAAGACGAAGGGGTCTTAATTTTTTATAAGCACTATAAGAAGTGTTTGTATAACGTGAGGAGGGAAGCTCACAATGCAATTTAAAAGCAATAATAAATATATAGAAAACAGTAACACTGGGCACAGCATTGTATGTGCCAAACCACATCTGGACAATTTTTTTTTTTGCCATTCTGGGCTTGACATTTTAAGATGAGCATTGCCTGAACAAAAACTTGAAATCAGAGTATACCAAATATGTCTGAAGGAACTATGACTGTTTATAAGAGAAGCTGAAGAGGAAACAGGATTGTAGCCAAGTGAGAGTCAAGGAAACAGAAATAAGACTAGTAGATGAGAGCTACAAAGAAACATATTTCCCCTCAGCATAAGAAATTTATTTCTGATAGTTAGAATCATCCACAAAGGACATGAGTTATGAGGAAGAGAACTCACATTGAGGACTAATCCCCTCCACGGAGGCTCTCGATTCCTTACCCACCTCCATGAATTATGCCCTTTCCCACCAGTTCCTTTACCCAACTTCATCTTCTCATTGGAGATCATGCATAGCTTTCTCCCAATACATCCACAAAGCAAAATTCCTCGGCCTCACACTCCACCAAGCTACTGCCTTTTTCTCCTATCCCTTTCGAAGCCTGACTTTCTGAAAGAGTTATATGCACATGTGATCTACTCCCCACCAGTCTCAGTCTACCCAGAGTGGTTTCTGACCCCACTAAGCCACCCAAACTGATCTTTGTAAAGTCACTATGCTTAAATACAGGGGATGCTCTTTGCAGTTTCTCTAACATGACGCTGTTGACCATGCTCTCTGTGATGGTTAATTGTATGTGTCATGTTGGCTAGGTTATGGTGTTCAGTTGTTTGGTCAAGTAAGCACAGGCCTGATTGCTATTGTGAGGGTGCTTCCTGGATTTAAATCATTAGTCAGTTGATTGCATCTATGGCTGATTACATCTACAATCAGCAAAGGAGATTGATTGCCTTCAGCAATGAGAAGAGTCTCCTCAACCAATTGGCTGTTGGCCTGAAAGGAAGAACTGAGTATTTCAACAGTCAGAGAGAAGAATTTCTATTCCTACTTCAGCCAGCCAGCTTCTCCTAGGGAATTCATTGTCACCTTCATCAAATTTCCGACTTGCAGCCTGCCTTATGGAATTCAGACTTAACTAATCCACTTTCTATTTTGAAATCATTTCTTCCCTCGGTTTCTCTGGGGTTACTCTCTCTTGACATCCTTCTGACTCCTCTAACCACTCTTCTAAACCCTCTTTGTGGTCTCTCACCTTTGATGCGTGTTGATGCATCCACTAGGCTCTCTCTTGGATTTCTCACTCTATATGGCATCTCTTGCTGTTTTAATGACTCCATTTGCTCTGTCATTTGTACATTGTGGCACCTTACTTTTGACACAGAACTATCTCTTTTGAAATCCATGTATCTATCTCCAAAAAGCAACTGGAGGACTTCATTGGAAAATCCCAGAGGCAGTCGAAACTCAATGTGGCCAAATAATTCCCCACCTTGTCCTACCCCCAAAACCCCCCTCCTCCAGGTTCTCCATATCAGAGAATGGCATCAGGAATGGCATCCTGGCCCCCACCCTCATCCTCTCCAATTCTCCCTAGTCCATCAGTCCATCAGTCTGCAAGTCCTAAAGATACTCCTTCCAAATCCATCTCATTTTTCTTCCATTCCCACTCCTATTGTCACTACCTTGACAAAAGCCATCATCTTCTGCCTGGATTACCACAGTTAATTTGAGCCTAACTTTTTATCCCTTCCCCTCCTCCCTGCCTCCAAAATTCTCTCTAAATTACAGCCAAAGTGTTCTTTAAAAATTCTTTTTCAATCAGATTGTTTTCCTAACTACTTCTTAACTCAAAGTCCTTGCCTTCATGATGTACCCAATATCCTTTTGCTGGCATTCAAGGCTCTTTATGATCTGGTTTCACCTTGCCTTTCTAGCCTTATCCCATGTAATTCCCCCCTCCTCTATGTTCTAGTCTTCAGCCATTTTATAGTACTCGTAGATTCTAGTAGAAGCAGTTAATCATCCCCCAAAATCCATTCATTCTCTCCCACTTCTTTAGTACCTTCATCAGTACCATCTCCAATAGAGACTAACCTTGCAATAAAGTGTGACCATGTGAATAAACTCTAGTCTAATGTTTCTCAATCATTTTTCCATTATTGCCCCCTGAAGGAGCCCTTTTTAGGCTTTTTTTCCTAACCATCCCCCCCCACCTTGATTAAATAAGAAATAAGATTTGGAAGGAGTTAGAATTGAGCTCTGGAAGGCCACAAACCATGGTAATATCTCAGAATTTTTCACACCCCAAGAACAAATTTTTGTCCCCTGTGGGTGACATTGCCCCTTTTGAGAATGCATGCTCTAGCCAGTGGTACATGATATGGACTACTTCAACTTTATTTGCTTAAAAGGAAATTACTCTTCCTGGAGCAGAAATGATCTACGGTGATGCAGATCACTGCTAGAAAATACTA
Source organism: Myrmecophaga tridactyla (assembly GCA_004026745.1). NCBI lineage: Eukaryota > Metazoa > Chordata > Mammalia > Pilosa > Myrmecophagidae > Myrmecophaga > Myrmecophaga tridactyla. The sequence continues at coordinate 46,637 of PVIY010012500.1, read as the reverse complement.
GTACCATCCAATATCAATTTTCCCCTCTTCTTCCTGGACACACAACCAGACTGCATTTCCCAAACTCCTTGCATCTAGATGGAGCCATGAGACTAGTCTCACCTATGGAATGAGAATAGAAGAGATGGAATGGGAACATGCTAGCCAAGCAGTTAGGAATGGGAGTGTCTTCTTCATGCTGTTACTTTATTCCCAGCAGCTCAACTGAATGCAGAGAAAGATGAGGTCCTAGAAGATGGCAGAGTCAGAGAGCCTAGCACCTTAAATGACCACAAGGAAGACCACTTGTCTAAACACTGACTGGATCATGATGTAAGCAAGAAATACCATTTTATTGTTTTCAGCCCCTAAGATTTGGGGATTGTTTGTTACAGGAGTCAACCTACATTACTGACACAACTATCCACTACCGAACTATTAGGCGAAAGAGAAATGCACTTCTATAGTCTTTAAGTCACTGAATTTGAGGTCTCTCTTATATGGCATCTTAGCCTTATGCTAAATAATACACTTTCCAGGATAAGATTGGATACCCTAGGTACTCACTCTCTGTCTCAGCACTTATGGCACTGAAATTGTTTCTGTCCATATTCCCCTTATTAACTGCTGGATAGCAAAGATGCCTCTGCATAATTGTGTCTACAATACCCAGCATCTTCACCCCTAGTGTCAGCATAAGCATTAGCATCATTAACATTTTTTGAATGATTACCATATACCAGGGCCTTTTCCAGTACATTACATATGTGTATTCATTTACTTCTTAAAAGAATTCTAGGAGAATGAGTACTCTTATTTCCTTGTTTTAGAGAAACAGAAATTAAGGTCCAGAGAAGTTAAGAAACCACTCTGTTTACACCTGACTAATAAAAAGCCAGATTATAAGCCTACAAGATTAATCAGTACACTACTGATAAATAGTGGCTGAATAAATATTTCTTAAATGAATAAATTAAACTGAATGTGTAAATTTTAGATGAATGGCTGCAAAAGGAATTTTGGTGGCAGGAGACAGATTAGACTACAGGAGTATTTCTCAAATTGTCTTTAGTGAAGGACTTTAAAATTTTTTCCAACCTATTGTGAACTGATACTTCCGTATAATACAAAATCATGGGCTTGGTTATCAATGTCAAATATAATAAGAGCTTCCAAACATTGATTCTCAGTTTCTGTACCTCACTTTGAGTTCCATAGTGGATCTATGGGATTTTTTCCAAGTCTAAGATAATGTATTCTGTAGCATCATAAAATGAAGCCCAAGGGAGAAGAGTGGATCCTCTACTCTGAGAGCTTACAAAAAGCCACTGGGAATCATCTACTCAAAACTTACCAACTATTGTGACTTGAATTATATCCCCTGTATTAGTCAGGGTTCTCTAGAGAAACAGAATGAACAGGAGAAATCTGTAAATATGAGATTTAGAAAGGTGTCTCACGCAACTGTGGGAATAGAAGAGTCCAAAATCCATAGGGCAGACTGTGAAGCTGGCAGCTCTGATGAAGGGTCTGGATGAACTCCACAGACAGGCTCACTGGCTGAAGAAGCAGCAAAAGAGTCTCTCTTCTCCCTTAAAAGTCAATTGACTGGATTATCTCATTTGTGGGAGATGCGCCTTAATTGATTGCAGATGTAATCAGCCACAGATGCAATCAACTGACTGATGATTTAATATACCAGACTTATCAACCAGCCACAGACTATCCTTGCAGCAACAGGTGGGCCAATGCTTGCCTGGCCGGACAACTGGGCATCATCACTTGGGCAAACTGACACCAAAACCTAACCATCACACCCTCCAAAAAAGAGACGTTGAAGTTCTAGCCCCTGGTACCTGTAAATGTGACCTTATTTGGAATAATGGTCTTTGAAGATGTAATTAGTTAAGATGAGGTCGTAGTGGGTTAGGATGGGACTTAAATACAATATGACTAGTGTTCTTATAAGAAGAGACACAGAGGGAAGAAGGCCAAGTGAAGATAGAGGCAGAGATTGGAGTTATGCAGCTGCAAACCAAGGAACTCCAAGGATTGCTGGCAAACACCAGAAGCTAGAAAAGGCAAGGTAGGATTTTCCCCAACAGGTTTCTTCAGGAGCATGGCCCTGATGACACTTTGATTTTGGACTTCTCCAGCACTGTGAGACAATACATTTTTACTGATTTAAGCCGCTGCTTTGTCATACTTTGTTATGACAGCCCTAAGAGACTAACATATCAACCAACAGGGTATTGTACTAAGCTCTATGATGAGAAAACCCCACACACCTCCAAAAATATTCAGAATACATTTTCCTCAATCTTAAAGAGCATAAATCTAGTGGGTGGGTTCTCAACTAATACCCCCAAAATGCAGAGAGAGCAGAGTATGGTTCAGAATATGTCCGATGAGAATATGCACAGAGAAGACCTCATTGAGGCAATAAGTACTAGAAGATATTTCAAATATAGTACGTACATTCTATGGAATGCTATATAACAGTCTTTAAAAATGGAAACCGATCCATATATATTGAAATTGAAATACCTCCAAGAGAGTTTTTAAATGAACAAAGGAGACAAATGAGAGCCAACCTGTGTAAACGATTACTGACAATCATATATCCAATAAGGAATTTGTATCTAGAATACATGAAGAGCTCTTACAGCTCATGTATGAAAAGATAAACAACCCAATTAAAATTGGGCAAAGAATCCAAACAGGCATTTCTCCAAGGAAGATATAAAAATGACTAATAAAGCACATGAAAAGATGCCCAGCATCATTAACCATTAGAGAAATGCAAATCAAAACTACAATGAGATCCCACATGATTATAGCTAGGATGGCTATAATCAAACGACAGACAATAACAAGTGGAGAAATTGAAACCCTCATACATTGCTGGTGGGGATGTAGAATGATGCAGCCCCTTTTGAAAACAGTCTGGCAGTTCCTCTAAATGATCCACACAGAGTTACCATATGACCTAGAAATTCCACTCATGGGTATATGCAAGAGAAATTAAAACACACTCACACAAATGTCCACAGCAGCAGCGTTCATTATAGCCATCAAAAGGAAACAATCCAAAAGTCTGCCATCTAATGAATGGATAAACAAAATATGGTATATCCAAATGATGGAATACATTTGGCAATAAAAAGAAACAAAGTACTGGTACATGCTGCAAAGTGAATGGATATTGAAACATCATGCTAAGTTGAAAGAAGCCAGTTGCAAAGGACTACAAACTGTATGATTCCATTTATATGAACTATCCAGAATAGTCAAATACAAAGAGACAGAAAACAGATTAGCAGTTGCATAGGGTTGGGCCCGGGAGGTTGGGGGAAATGGGAAGTGACTGCTATTGTACAGTATTTCTTTTTGGGGTGATGAAAATGTTCTAAAATGAGATTGTGGTGGCAGTTGCACAATTCTGTGAATATAGTAAAACCATTGAATTGTACACTTTAAATGTGAATTGTATCTCAATAAAGCTGTTTAAAAATTGTTATTGCCAGTTCCTTGTTGCAATTCAGAGAGAGATAAACAATAGGGATTATTGATCTGTTAAAATAATTTCTATGTTTTTATGTATCCCCACACTGAAAGTCATGCCTCATGGTTCACCAACTCCACCCGCATTACAAAATAAAGGATTAGAAGTTACAGCAAGTTTATCTGTGTAGTCACAGTGTAGTGAAATGCCCCAGGTAAAGAGAAGTTAGTGTAACAAGTTGATGCAAAACAATACTTTATTAAAACCACAACCTGACATTTAAAATACAAGTTCCTCATCTTGCTTCTGCAAATTAATAGCTATCTGTATTTCTGAAACTGAAGGGTTTTGGCAGTTCCTAATTGTGGGATACATGAAATATCTCTGGAAAAGATTTTGAAAAAGAACCTAGAGTTCTGTAACCAGAACCCACCCAAAGCAGGCAAGAAGTTGAACTAGGCTCCATAGCTTCCACTTGAATGTATGCCTTATATACACCAGGTCTCTACATGCTCTTGAAACTGAGATGCTCTATAAATTTTTATTTTGAAATAATTTCAAATTTCCCGAAAAGTTGCAAAAATGATACAAAGAAATTCCATGTACCCATTAACCAAAATCAATAATTTTGAACAATTTGCCACATTTGTTTTATCATATTTTAGTCCATTTACATATCATACACACACACACCTTTTTTCTGAATCATTTGCAGACACTGTGCCCATTTACCCCTTAATACTTTGGTGTATATTTCCTAAAATGGCCCAACATATTCCTAACACATAATCTAACATTACCACAGCACAGTTACTTTTTAGAATGTCCTTTGATATGGGTTTCTCAAATGTTTTCTCATGATTAAGTACTGCTTTGGAAGAAAAACTACGTAAGTGATATTTGTGTTTCTCAGGGTCTCATATCTAGATGCAAATGATATCCAATTGGCCTTTTTGATGGGGAGGTACCTCATGACAAGGAAAATATCCTCTTTCTCATTAATCTCCCTTTCTCCTCAACTTATTAGCATCTATGGATGATTCTTGAAAACAAGAAAACTTAAAATTAGCCACATAATTAAAAAAAAATGTCTCAAAACTCTTGCCACATAAAGACAATGCCTTCTCACTACATGCTTGTGTTGAGGGTGTTTTAGATTATAGATCCAAGTGGGTAGGACTTGGTTTATGAAGCTTCCTTAGTACAGAGTACAACCATGACTATGAAAAATATTATCAGCAGTGAAAGATGAATGTAGATTGCATATTTCAAATATGGTACCTCCATTCTATGGAATGTTATTAACAGTCTTAAAAATGGAGACATTTTCATAAATACCAAAATTGAAAAATTTCCAGGAAACATCTGAATGAAAAAAACAAGGATATTAAAATGTGCACAGTATAATCCCATTTATGTTTTTAAAAACTATGCACTTTTCCACATTGATGTATATAAATTTATGAAAAATAGCCTGAAAATATATATACCAAACTGTTAACAGCAATTACCACTCAGGACACAAATGGGAAATAGGAGATGGGGTGGTGCTTGGTCTGTGGGGGGACTAAGACACTAATTTTTTAGTCTATACACTCTGTTATTATAACAGGAATGTATTCATGTTTTACTAATATATATTTTTAAAACATATAGTTGCTAAAAACACCTACATTAGTATTATTTTAAAGGTTTCCTTTTTTGACAGTCTGAATATGATTTGTGTGAAAAAAAGCCTTCCTGACAAATGCCATCTCCTTTTTCTCCATCTCACTAACCTATGCATATATACACACACACACACATTTATGTATGTATATTGTGCTCCTAAAGAAATTTAGGAGCTAAAAAGTCATTTCCTACCATTCCTCAGTATTTCTAACTCTCACAGTTGGTTGTTTTTTAACTTACAGAGATTTGAGTTAATCATATTGAACAAGGAAACCAATAATGTACTCAGCCTCCAAGCACATATACCAAACAGACTCTAGGCATTTTCTCAGTGAAGTGGGGATGTGAAATGGTGAAGAATCAACACCATCTCCCTGTGTCTTTTCCATCATGTTTTGTAGAGAGAGTGTCACACAGCACTTTCCTTAACAGTAACTGTTATTTTTTTAACTTGTTATTTATGCAAAATTTCAAAAACATCAAAAGAAGACTGCACTTCAATGTGTCCATCACCCAGTTACCATATTTACCAACTAGAAGTCCATCTTGTTTATTCTGTCACCATTATTGGGAGACAATCCTCCATGAGTCTTTCAAGTTTCTGCAAGTCTTGCAAACAGAGGGATTAATGCACTTTGTTACGAACTGTCTTTTGAAGGACGTTTGTACAAGAAACAGTCTTGCACAATGCATTAGTTTGTTAATGCTGCCCGAATACAATATACCAGAAATGGGTTGGCTTTTATAAAGGGAATTTATTATATTACAAGTTTACAGTTCTAAGGCCAGAAAAATGCCCAAACTAAGGAATACATAAAAAGATACCTTGACTCAAAAAAGGGCCAATGATGTCTGGGGTTTCTGCATTAGCTGGAAAGGCACAAAGCGATATATACTAACTTTCTCTCCCTGCTTCTTCAAATGACTTCCTTAAGCGCATGCTCTTTCTGCATCTCCAAAGGTCTCTGGCTGTGTGAGCTCTGTTGATTCTAAAGCTTTTTCCAAAATGGTTCCCTATTAAAGGAATCCAGTAAGCAAATGGGTGGAGACACAGCTCCATGGAAACAACTTAATCAAAAAGATCCCACCATAAACAATATTGACTCAAGATCAAAGAACATGGCTTTTCTATGGTATACAACAGTTTTAGAATGGCACAGACAATAAAGAGAATATTTCACTTCAGAGCAGAGGGCAGGCTTATTTACTGTCCAGTATAATAAAGATGTCTCCTTCCAGGGCAAAAGTCAGGCAGGTTTGCTTACTTCCTATTATAAAAGATTTGGTACTTCCAGGAAGAAGACAGAATAGGATAGGCTGAATTCACCCTTGCTCCATGGAACCACTAGAGAAGTGACAGAAAAATGACCAGGAGAGCAGTTCCAGGGTGCAAGAGATCTGAAAGAGACCTCTCTCCTATACAGGCAGCTCCGGGATGAAAAAGCAGAGGAAATGGGACAGAGAGAATGGGATGAATGTGCTCACTTGTGATTCCACTGGGGACAAGAGGTGGTGCCCAGGAAAGAGTTGGCCCCTGCAGCTAACGTGGTAGACCAACCCCCTCAGCTCTGCACCTGAGAGCTCCCTTGGGGATCTTGGAAGTCAGGAGACTGGCTTTCCCTGTGCACAGAGATGATCCAGCTAGTGCACTGAGCATACTACTCCCCTTTCCATACATAGCCCCAGAACCCTCAGGAATGCACAGACAGAGAGGCAGAGATGCTTTATGCCCCATGCCCCATGCCTCCCGCTCAGTGCCACCATGCCCTATGGTGCTACACCCCCACACTGTGCCCCCACTCCTGCACCCCATGACCTGCCCAATTCCCATGCCATACCACACACCACACCATACCCCACATTGTGCCCTGTGCCCTGCCCATGTGCTGCACACTGCACCTCAACCCACACCATGCTCCCATGACCTGCACCTCTGTGTGCCACATCCTGCCAAACACCCCCATACCATGCCCCACACCCCCGTGCCTTGAGTCCCCATGCCCTGTACCCCTGCACAGCACCCCAGTCCCCAACACGGGCAGTTGAAATATCCAGTCCCACAGCCCAAGGTCATTCCAAGTGGGAGCCTGGGGAATATCAGACATTGGGCCCACAAGCAGGATTGACACTAAGGTGCACACTGCCCAGCCTTCAGCCCTGGGAGTTGCAGCTTTCAGCATGTACTGGGATCAACAGATCTGGCTATAATTGCCCCAGGTCTCCATCCAGCTCAGCTGGTGGCTGTAGTTGGGGAGAGGTGGGCCTGGGGGGAAGAGGAGGCCCAAAAGCACCATCTGCTGGGAAGAAATGGACAGTTGCATTCCCCGCATGAAGTCCAGGTCTTGGCTTGGTGAGGAATTACTGACAAGTGCAAAAGGAGACCTTCAATGCATATCCAAGCAAATACAAAACCTTAGACAATTGAGGAAAATCGATTTCAAAATAACCCTATTACTATAATCAAATGCCTCAAAGCCAACAGAAAATCACAAAGCATACGAAGATGCAGGCAGATATGACCTAGACAAATGACCAAATTAAAACACCAGAGGAGACACATGAAGTGCACAAATAAGAATCATTGGTGTCCCAGAAGAAGAGAAGAGAAGAGAAAAGGGCTAAGAAGATTAGTTGAGGACATAATGGGTGGAAAACTTCCCAACCCTTATAGAAGGCATAAATATGCAAAGAAGAAACCCAATGAACCCCAAGTAGAATAAATTCAAATAGGTTAACTCCAAGATACAAAATAATCAGGGAGTCAAATGTTGAAGAGAAGCAGAAAGTCCTGAAACCACCAAGAGAAAAGCAACTCATCACATACTATGGAAATCATGTAAGACTGAGTTCAGACTACTCAACAGGCATCATGAAGATGAGAAGGCAGTGGTATGACATACTTAAGATCCTGAAAGAGAAAGATTTCTAACTGAGAATTCTTTATCCAACTAAGTGGTCCTTCAAAAGTGAAGGAGAGATTAAAATTTTCACAGACAAACAAAGGCTGAGAGAATTTGTTAACAAGAGACCTGCCCTACAAGAATTACTAAATGGAGTTCTGTCAGCTGGAAAAAAAGATAGGAGAGGGAGGTCTGGATGAGGGCACAGAATTGAAGAGTACCAATAATGGTAATTTAAAGGATAAAAAGAGAAAGAAGGAAAAGAATATATAGATCTGACAAATACAAATGAAAGGATATTGGGTGGTTCAGTGGTAGAATGCTCACCTTCCATACAGGAGACTTGGGTTCAATTCCTGGACCATGCACCTAAAAGAGAAAAACAAAAACAAAGGATAAGATGGTAGATTCAAGAAATGCCTTTACGGTAATAACTATTAATGTTAATGGACTAAGCACACTAATTAAAAATACAGATGGCAGAATGGATTAAGAAATATGATCCATCTATATGCTGCTTACAAGACACTCATCTTAGACCCTAGGATACAAATAGATTGAAAGTGAGAAAATGGAAAAAGATGTTCCATGCAAGCTGTAACCAAAAGAAAGCAGGAGTAGCCATACTAATATCAGACAAAATAGACTTTAAATGTAAACACATCATAAGAGACAAGGAAGGACACTACATATTAATAAAAGGGACAATTCACCAAGAAGAAATAACAATCATAAATTTTTATGCTCCTAATCAAGGAGCTCCAAAGTACAAGGCAAAAGTTGGCAAAACTGAAGGAAGCATTAGATGTTTCAACAATAATAGAGGGAGACTTCAATATAAAACTCTCCTCTATAGATAAAACAACCAGACAGAGGATGAACAATGAAATAGATATCTTAAACAATTTGATAAATGAATTAGACCTAACAGACACATATAGATCGTTACACCCCAAAACACAAGGATATACATTCTTCTCTAGTTCTCATGGAGTATTCTCCAGGATAAATCATATGCTGGTGCACTAAAACAGATCTTTATAGATTTAAAAAGATTAAAATTGTTCAAAGCACTTCATCTCAACATAATGAAGCTGGAAATCAATAATGACCAAAGAACCAGAACTTTCACAAATACATGGAGAATAACACACTCTTAAACAATCAGTTGTTCAAAGTAGAAATGGCTAGAGAAATTGGTAAATATCTGAAGACAAATGAAAATAAGAATACAACATATCAAAACTTACGGGATGCAACAAAGGCACTCTGAGAGGGAAATGGATGGCACTAAATGCCTATATTTGAAAAGAAGAAAAAGCAAAAATTGAGGACTTAATTGCTCACCTGGAGGAAGTAAAGAACAGCAAACTATCCCAAAATAAATAGAAGAAGAGAAATAACAAAGATTAAAGCAGAAATAAATGAATTGGAGAACAAAAAATCAATAGAAAGAATCAATAAAAACAAAAGTTAGTTCTTTAAGAAAATCAATAAAATTGATGGAGCCTGCGCTAGGCTGATAAAGAAAAAAAGAGAGAGGATGAAAATAAAATCAGAAATGGGGGGTGGGGTCGTTACCATGGACCCTGAAAAAAAAATCATAAGAAGATCCTATGAACAATGATATGTCAACAAACTAGACAACTTAGATGGAATGGACAAAACACATAAACAAGCTACATTGACTCGAGAAGAAATAGAAGATCTCAACAATCCAATCACAAGTAAAGAGATTCAATCAGTTTCAAAACTCCTCCTATAAAGAAAAGCCCAGGGTTAGATGGCTTCACAGGGGAATTTTATCAAACAAAAGAACTAATACCAATCCTGTGCGAACTCTTCCAAAAACTGAGGGGAAAAGAACACAACTTAACTCATTTTATGAAGCTAACATCACTCTAATACCAAAACCAGATAAAGATGCTACAAGAAAGGAGAACTACAAGCCAATCTCCCTAATGAACTAGACGCAATGATTTTCAACAAAATACTAGCAAATCAAATCCAATGACACATTAAAAGAATTATACACCATGACCAAGTGCAGTTTGTACCAGGAATACAAGTGTGCTTCAACATAAGAAAATCAATCAATGTAATACAGCACATTAGTGAACTAAAAGGCAAAAAGCATATGATCATATCAATTAATGCTGAGAAAGCATTGAACAAAATTCAACATGTTTCTGATAAAAATACTTCAAAAGGTAGAAACCGAAGGAAACTTCCTTAATATGATAAAGGGCATATACGAAAAACCCATAACCAGCATTGTAATCAATGGTAAGAGACTGAAAGCCTTCCCCCTAAAATCAGGAATGAGACAAGGATGCCTTCTGTCACCGCTATTTCAACATTGTAAATTCTAGCCACAGCAATCAGGCAGGAAAAAGAAATAAAAGGCATCCAAATCAGAAAGGAAGAAGTAAAACTTTCATTATTTGCAGTGATACTTTACTTGGAAAATCCTGAGAAATATACAATAAAGCTTTTTCAGTGAATAAACAAATTCAGCAAAGGGGCAGGATACAAAATTAATGTGCAAAAATCAGTAATGTTTCTATATACAAGCAATGGTCTAACTGAGGACACCATGAAGGAAAAAATTCCATTCAAAACAGCAACTAAAAGAACCAAGTATCTAGGAATAAACTTAAGCAGGGATGTAAGGGATCTGTACACAGAAAACTACAAAATATTTTTAAAAGAAATCAAAGAAGATCTAAATAGGCGGAAAGACATTCCCTGCTCATGGACAGGAAGGTTAAATGTAGTTAAGATGTCAATTATACCTAAATTGATGTACAGATTCAATGCAATACCAATCAATATTCCAACAACCTACTTTGAAGACTTGGAAAAGTTAGTTATCAAATTCATTTGGAAGGGAAAGAGACCTCAAAGAGCTAAAAATATATATATCCTAAAAAAAGAAGAACAAAGTGGGAGGACTGACACTGCCTGATTTTAAAGCTTATTATAAACCAATAGTGGTCAAAACAGCATGGTACTGGCACAAAGATAGAAGTACTGACCAATGGAATTGAATCAAGAGTGCAGAGATAGACTACCAAACCTATGACCAATTGATCTTCGACAAGGCTCGCAAATCCCCTGAACTGAGACAGAATAGTCTTTTCAATAAATGGACATGGGAGAACTGAATATCAAAAGTCTAAACAATGAAAAAGACCCTTACCTTACACCCTCTACAAAAGTTAATTTACAGCGAATCAAAGACCTAAATATAAGAGCCAGTACCGTGAAATTCCGGGAAGAAAATACAGGGAAACACCTTCAAGACCTAGTAATAGACATGGAGTCTTGAACAGGGTGTGAGATCTTATTGATTTGTACAGTTTAGTGTGATGCCCCAACATATCCCAGAGTAATTTGGACAGAGAATAAAAAAGGATTTTCAAAGTCCCCTTGGGGGACTTGGGAGAAAGGAGGGAATATTCAACTTCCCTATTTGGGGAATTCCTGATAGTCTCACAAGCAGTGGGGACAACCAATTCAATACGCTGATCCCTCAATCTTGTTCACTTCTATGAAACTTATTCTTGCAAAGGAGAAGCTAAGCCTACTGATAATTATGCCAGAGAACCTCTTTTGTTGCTCAGAGGTGGCCTTTCTCTCTAAGTCAACACAGCAGGTGAACTCACTGCCCTCCCCACTATGTGGGACATGATTCCTGGGGGTGTAAATCTCCCTGGCAATGTGGGAAAGGACTCCTGGGATGAGCTTGGACCTAGCATCATGAGATTGAAAGACTTTTTGACCAAAACAGGGAAGAGAGAAATGAGACAAAATAAATATCAGTGACTGAGAGATTTCAAACAGTTGTGAGATTATCCAGTAGGTTATTCTTATGCATTATGTAGACATCCGTTTTTAGTTTATGATGTATTGGAGTGGCTAGAGGGGAATATCTGAAACAATTGAACTGTGTTTCAATAGGCTTGATTCTTGAAGATGATTGTATAACTATTTAGCTTTCCCAATGTGGCCATGTGATTGTGAAAACATTGTATCCGATGCTCCCTTTATCCAGGATATGGACAGATGAGTTTAAAAAAAAAAAGGATAAAAATAAATAAATAATAGGGAGTATAAAGGGTAAAAAAAATGGATAGATTGAAATACTAGTGGTCAATGAGAAGGGGGGTAAAGGGTATGGGATGTACAATTTTTTTCTTAGTTCTTTTTATTTCTTTTTCTGGAGTGATGCAAATGTTCTAAAAATGATCATGGTGGTGAATACAAAACTATGTGGTGATATAGTGAGCCATTTATTGTATACCATGTATGGACTGTGTGTGTGAAGATTTCTCACTAAAAATGTTTTTTAAAAAAGATCTAGTAATAGGAGGTAGCTTCGTAACCTTTATAGCCAAAGCACAAGCAATGTTAGAAAATTAGATGAATAGGAACTCCTCAAAATCAAATGCTTCTGTGCCTCAAAGGACTTTGTCAAAAAGGTGAAGAGGCAGCCAACTCAATAGGAGAAAATATTTGGAAATCACATGTCAGATAAAGGTTTGATACCTCGATTAAAAAGAAATTATACAACTCAACAACAACAAAAAGAACAAACAGCCCAATTATGAAGTGGGCTAAAGATATGAATAGATATTTTTCCAAAGAGCAGATACAGATAGCTAAAAAGCACAGGAAGAGATGCTCATTTTCATTAGCTATAAGGGAAATGCAGATCAAGACTACAATGAGATACCACCTCACACCTATAAGAATGGCTGCTATTAAACAAACAGGAAACTATAAATCTTGGAGAGGATGTGGAGAAATTGGAACACTTATGCACTGCTAGTGGGAATTTATACTGGTACAGTCGCTGTGGCAGACAGTTTGGCAGTTCCTTAGAAAACTAAATATTGAGTTGCCCTATGACCCGGCAACACCACTACTCGACATATACCCAGAGGAGCTGAAAGCAGTGACACAAACAGACATTTTCACATAGATGTTCTTAGCAGCATTATTCACAATTGCCAAAAGATGGAAACAACCCAAGTGCCTATCAACTGACAAGTAGATAAACAAAATGTGGTATATACATGTGATGGAATATTATGCAGCCATAAGACAAAATGAGGTCCTGAAGCATATGACAAAATGGATGAACCTTGAGGACATAATGCTGAGTGAAATAAGCCAGACATAAAAAGGATAAATAGTGTATGATTTTGCTACTATGATCTTGATAAAGGTAAACTCAGAGGCTAATAATGTAGAATATAGGGGACCTAGGGATACATAGAAGTTAGAAATGGGTGAATAGATAGCTAATGAGGTTGAACTTAAATGTGAGGGAATCAATAGAAGTGAAGGCAGTTCATTAGTGGGTTTATATGTAATATTGCCATATTGAACGTAAACATGTTTGAAAGTAGTTGTATAGAGCCACCAATTAATACCACAAATATAAACAAGTTCTTGCATGAAGTAATTTAAAGGTATGAATCCTGCACAAAGAATCAATAATAGAGCGGTAGAGGGGGAAAACTATTGCATGCTATGGCTTATATTTAACAGGAAAACATCAACAGTACCACAACAATACCAGGGGTAAGTAACTAGGGGCGAGGACAAGAGTTAATTGGAGGTTTGGACTTTCTATTTGGTGAGGGTGTATTTATCTGTTATTTTGCCCTTTGGAGCAATGAAAATTGTCTAAAATTGAGAGTGTTGCTTTGTATAACTAAGTGAGGATAATGTGAGGTATGAATTGCTTATTTTGGACATTATCCATGATGCCAAACAGATGGCTGAAGGATACATTGACTGGGAAGCAGAATGGGGAATTGTGGTGTATACATAACATGGAATATTGTGTAGCTAAAGATAGGAACAAAGTTGTGAGGCAGGTAGTAACATGAATGAGCCTTGGGGACATTATATGGTGCAAAATAAGCCAGAAACAAAAGAGCCAATATTGTATGATCTCTTTTAGAAAATACTTATAAGAAAAATGGGACCTAGGTTGTAAGCTTTTATAGGAGTCACATTTAGTCTGGAGCTGTAAGTGTTATTTCTAGATTTTAAGATATTGTGCTATATATGTATAACCTGGTATTTCCTTGGAACTTTGGATACCTGCGTGACACCTAAGATTCAGATTTGGAGTTCTACAGCTCTGAAAGTCAGCATTGCTACATACAGCAACTGTTAAAGAACGAAAAAAAGAAAGCAGCCTTCAATTAGAGATAAGAATGAAGCTGATCTGGTTGGGACTAAGGTAAATCAAAATACAGGGTAAAGGATGACATTGTCTGTATTTTAGAACTTCACCTATTTTATGAGACCAAAGGAAGGGAGGTTTATTTTGTCCAAAACCTAAATTATCTGTAGCACATAATCTAACTCAACCTGTCTGGATAGATCATTTAAACAACTCAAACACATGGAGCCTAGAATGGGAATGAGGGCTTGTAACTCTGTATAGCTTAAAGTAATACCTGGATACATCCAGAGTATGTTGGGCAGATAAAAAAAGAAGTACTGGCAAAGTCCCTTGAGAGACTGGAGAAAAAGAAACCCCTGATACTATCTCTTATTAGGGACTCCTAAGTCAATAGGTCAAGCCCTTGATCTTCAGGCTTGCTCTTATGAAACTTATTTCTGTAGCAGAGAAGCTAAGTCTATAGCTATGCCTAGGAGTTACTTTCAGAAAGCTTCTTTTTCACTCAGATGTGGCCTTTATCTCTCTAAGTCCAGCTCTGCAAGGAAAATCATTACCCTCCCCCCTATACAGGACATGGCATCCAGGGGTGAAAGTCTCCCTGGCAACCTGGGACATGATTTGCAGGGATGAGCCTGGCCTTGGAAATGCAGGAATAATAATGCCTTCCTGACCAAAAAGGGGGAAAGAAATGTAACAAAACAAGGTATCAGTGGCTGAGAGAGTTCAAAAAGAGCGGAGAGGCTATTCTGGAGGCTACTCTTATGCAAACTTCAGCTAGATATTGCTAATTGCCATGGTTTGCCAAACCCCAAACATTCTGTTAACCCTGAATAACACCTGGGGCTCTATCTGAAATTCTACAAAAATTTCAAATGCTAAGATTACTTTCCAGATACCTACAACATCCAAGTGTGTTACTAGGCCAGATAAGCCCTGAAACCCAGAGGGGCCAGCCTCTCCAAGAACATCAACCAGTTGCATCCCCCATCCCATACTGTTGAGACCCCTTTTCAACATGAAAAAAGATAGAATGGGCATAACTCAAATAGCCCTAAAGATTGGGAGAAGGATCAAAGGAGAAGGAGCAGTTATAACAGAGAAGATAGGATTTGACAAATGAGTATGATTCATGAGTATGACTGCTGAAGCATTATTTTGATATCTCTTTTAATCTCCAGTATCTTAGAGCAGCTAGAAGGAAAAACCTAAAAGTGTGGAACTGTAACCCATACCAAACTCTGAAATCTGTTCTACAGCTACTTGCTACAATGTACTATGAAATTGATTGCTCTTTTGCATATATATTTCACAATAAAAAATGTTAAAAATATAAATAAGATAAAAGATTTGGGTTCCCTAAACTCAGGGCACCTCAGTGTGATGAGAAACCACTGCATGTATGGCATCTACCGAGGTCACTTTGCATTGCCACTATGGGATTTGGGAGGCAAGTGGGAGCTGATGTGAACATAAAACTCATGCTGTCAGTTTTTCTGTGAAGAATAAATTCCTTTGTCTCTGACTCAGGAGTCTCATGTCTTCTTCCAGCATCCATGAAAACTGTGGCAGGCTAAATTATGATCTTACCAGTAGGTTAAAATCTAAGAAACTTCAAAATTCTTGACATTCACTTCCTTCCCCCACCCCCATATGATTTTGAACAAATCCCAGGCATTATATTATTTCATCCATAAATATTTCAGTAGGAAGCAACTATTTTGATTATTCATTGAAACAATTATAATCAAAGATGATGGAACTTAATTTCACACAAGTGTTTATATATGTACCAACACCCCAGGAAATGAGTTACAACTACAGGTCCTTAACACAGAGAAACTCTTGGAACTAAACACGTTTTAAATCCAGAACTTTTCAGATTTTACAGAGATCATAAAAAGCATATATTAAAGAACATTTGCAATGGGATCTGAGACAGCATGCAGTAATCAAACGATGCTTGTGTAATGAAACCTGAATATTTACACCAATTGGATAAAGACAGACTGTAAATAATCTCTCTTTAGTTCCGTCAAATTTAGCCATCAAATGAGTTACAAAAAAAACTTTGACTAATCAGAGTTTGGGGATTTGAGGAACTACAGATGACAAACAATGGATCTGAACCTCTTTAATTAAGTTCAAAATTTAGGCCCTCAGTATCCTGATAAGCAGGACCAGCAAAAAAAATTTTTTTTCACAGATTTTTTATTAATAAGTTTGGCTTCTTTTAAAAATAGGACAGAAATGAAGTTCTTTTGATGCATTGATAAGACTTCAAATCACATGTACTAATTTGATCATATTAGTGACATGGGATATTTTATCATGTTTTCATTTTGTAATTTGTAAGCATTAAACATTTCTGAGCTCTTTTGATCAGAGTAGAAAATGAATGATAAACTTATTTGATGAACTCAGATATTATAATAAAGGGTACTTATCAAAGTTAGAAGGCAGGATGTTTAACCAAAGATGAACAAAAAAGGAGCCTGGGCCAGAATAAATCACGTCTGGAAGGTTAAGGGCTATTTGCAGCTGTGTTCACCCAGTAAGAGGAACAGGGCTCACAGTCTGTACACTGATCATGTCTGCAGAACATGAGAAATTAGAATGCCTCAGGAAGACTTTTCTTTCTGTTACTTTGCCAAGGAGAGTGATATACAGCCTACTAAACTTGAAACTGACATGGATGAGTCTAGACCAGATCAGAATGTATCCTAGAACACTTAACTGCTCCAAAGAACATCCACTTCTTCAGGTTTGATGGATTGTATCTCTGAATAGGGGGAAGGTATGCCACATTATTTATTGAGTACCTACTAAGTGTCCAAAATTTGCCAGATGGTTTTTGTACTGCTATCCTAAGAAGAAGAAAGTAAAGTTCAAGAAGCTTGAATAACCTGAATGAATGAATGATTTTATGAGTTCAAGCATTTCTTGGCAATTTGCTAGGTAGCAGACACTGTTACATGTATTTCCAGACATAGATGAGTAACACAGGACTCCAACCTTCAGGGAGTTCCTAACTGAGTGGAAGAGACAGATAAACAAGCATATAATTACAGTGCAATTTTACATGTGCCACTGCTGTGGCTCAAATTTTAAAAGCAGACTATGTCACTTACACTGCATTGCAGGAACAACAGAAAGGAAGATTTTACTAATCAGAGGCAGAAGATAAACCATCCCAGTTCCTGAAAACATTACATTTAAAGCTTCCTTTTATATTCAAGCAGAAAATAAGATGCTGCCTGAGAACTATGTTGGGGTTCAACACGGAAAAGATTTTATGACCCCAGATAGGCGAGGAGAAGCTGGATTTTGTATCATAAATGAGCAGAGTTCCAAAATCTATATAAAGGAGTGTTGATACATACATTAGAAAGGAGTCAGAACAATGCTTTTTGTTTTGTTTTTCAGGAAAACATGAGGAATCTGTCTTTATTTGCTGTTTTGAGACTTTGACTGTCTCTAATTTGCAAGTGTTATCTTCTTATTTAGGGGCTCATTTCTCTCTTGCTGGAAACATGAATCAGGAGCTTTGAGTGAAGAGGATCAGAAAGTTTACACTATTTCCTTTGATAAGTTCTCCCAGTTCATCTTATGTGTCTACTCTTTCCAAGGATTGATGGCAAGCTAATCAAACTACCTTTGAAGAACACATTTCCTTATTGGAAAAGAGAAAGACCATATGTCCAGCTCTCACTGCCCAGATCTCTCCTGACATTACAGATTTCTCAAAAATTCCAGACAATGATTTCATCTACTGGCTCTTGTTTGGCATGAGCAATAAACATAGGCTTTGGGTTCAGATGTCAGTTTAGTCACCACCTCTGAAGCAGAGTTTCTCCCTCACATACATAAAATTTGTTATAATAACCTAATGTTTTAAAAAAAAACAGCGGGCTTCCAGGAAGATGGCCGAATAGAGTAGCCTGAGATTAGCCCTGCTCCACAGAAAAGTTAGAGCAGAGACAGGAGGGTGACTGAGGCAATGATTCGGGAGTGCCGTCTGACCTGGGAGAGCCTTCTGCATAACATAGGGCTGCCATTGTTGAAGAGGCCAAGAAACTAAGAGGCAGAAAGCTGGAGCCTAGTGCTGAGGCCCGGAGCCCATGGAAGTGCATGGACAGAACTGGGGACTAAGAAGTAAGCCAGGCCGTGTTCCTTGGGCATGCTACCCTCACCAGTGCAGCCCCGTGACCAGTGACTCACCCCACACCCCATGCACCTGAACCCCATCACCCACACCCATTCTCCATGCTCCAGGTGTCCCCACCCCACCAGCCCCCAGTGCATGTACCTGCCCCACACCTCCACCCCAAGTGTAGCCCAACCCACCTCCTCTGCACCCCTCCCAAGCACTAACTCTCCTTCCCTGTTCCCTGCAGGCTGTTACCAGCACATAAAGGCTGCAGGCAGTAACCTCTATACCCAGGCTACCCCTGCCCCCTGCCCATAGTGTCACACAGCCTCACCCTGCCCCCACCACACCCTGAGCTCTGTGCATCAGTTTATAGTGCCCCTAGACCCAAGCATACGCACGGGCCCTCAATCACGTCATTCAGCTCTGGGAATCTCAGTTAACAGCAGTCCTAGAACTTCACATGTGCACAGCCCTCAGCCACACTTCCCAGCTCTGACCTGTGGAGCTGGGTCACATCAGCCCCTAATCCACGAAGGTATAATGTGGACCTGCTGCCACAGCTCTATGCATGTGCACAAAGGGTCCCATGCCTTAGAACAGCACACACCAGGGTTACACCCCCACATCAGTTCACCCACACAGCTACATTCATCCTGGCTGCTGGGTGCCAACATTCACAAGCATCAGTGTACCATCCCCAACATGTGCCTATACCTGCCCTGAAAGAAATCACCACACTGAGTGCCCCACACCCTATCCTGCTCCCTGCTGTACAGCCATCCTGCAAACACAAGGCCTTAGACTACTGAAAGAAATCAACTCCCAAAGTAAATCAATCAAGATAGTTACATGCCATAAAGACAGAAGGTCACTAAGCATAGCAAAATGCAGACAGATATAGCCCTGCCTAATGACCAAATTAAAACACCAGAGGAGACACAGATGCTGTAACAACTAATCAAAGATGTTCATACAACTCTACTTAATAAAATAAATGGGATAGAAAATGACATAAAGGAGATCAAGAAGACAGTAGAAGAGCATAAAGAGGAATTTGAAAGAATAAATAGAAAAATAGTGGATATTACAGAGATTAAAGACTCTGTTGATCAAATTAAAAACATACTAGAGGCACACAACACCAGATTTGAAGAGTCAGAAGAAAGAATAAGTGATATAAAGGACAGGATAATTGACGTCAAGGACTCAAAACAGCAAATGGCAAAAAAAGATAAAAAATGTGAATGGGATCTCAGGGAAATGATAAACAACCAAAGCGTGCAAATATAAGAATCACTGGTGTCACAGAAGGAGAAGAGAGCAGTAAAGGGCTAGGAAGAGTAGTTGAGGATATACTGGGGGAAAACTTCCCAACCCTCATAAAGGACACAAATATACATATACAAGTCAAAGAAGCCCAACGAACTTCCCACAAAATAAATCCAAAAAGGCATCCCCCAATACACATACTAATAAGTCTGCCAAATGTTGGAGAGAAGCAGAAAATCCTGAAAGCAACAAGAGACAAACAATCTACTACATACAAGGGAAACCAAATAAGACTGAGTTCAGACTACTCAACTAGCACCCTAGAGGCAAGAAGGCAGTGGTATGATATTTTCAAGATCCTGAAAAAGAAAGACTTCCAGCCAAGAATTCTACACACAACCAAATTGTCCTTCAAAACTGAGGGAGAGATTAAAGTTTTCACAGACAAAGAAGTCCTGAAAGAATTTGTCAACAAGAGACAAGCCCTAAAAGAAATACTGAAAGGAGTTCTGCTGGTTGAAAAAAAAAAAACAGGAGAAGGAGGTCTGGAGGAGGGCACAGAATTAAAGAGTACCACTAAGGGAAATTTAAAGAATACAAAGAGAAAGAGGGAAAAGACTATATAGATCTGACAAATAAAATTTAAAAAATAAGATGGTGGATTCAAGAAATGCCTTTTCAGTAATAACTTTGAATGTTAACAGACTAAACTTACCAATTAAAAGATACAGATTGGCAGAATGGATTAAGGAACATAATCCAGCTATATGCTGCTTACAAGAGACTCATCTTAGAAACAAGAATACAAATAGATTGAAAGTGAAAGGATGGAAAAAGATTTTCCACGCAAGATGTAATCAAAAGAAAGCAGGGGTAGCTATACTAATATCAGAAAAAATAGACTTTAAATGTAAAGACATCATAAGACACAAAGAAGGACACTATATACTAATTAAACAGTCAATTCACCAAGAAGATATAACAATCATAAATATTTATGCTCCCAATCAAGGAGCTCCAAAGTACATGAGACAGCCATCAGCAAAATGAAGGAGCAATAGATGTTTCAACAATAATAGTAGGGGACTTCAATACACCACTCTCCTCTATAGATAGAACAACCAGAAAGAAGAACAACAAGGAAATAGAGAAGTTAAATAACTTGATAAATGAATTAGACCTAACAGTCATATATAGGTCATTGCACCCCAAAGCACAAGGATATACATACTTCTCTAGTGTTCATGGAGCATCCTTCAGGATAGATCATATGCTGGGACACAAAACAGGTCTTTATAAATATAAAAACATTGAAATTATTAAAACTACTTTCTCTGATCACAATGGAATGAAGCTGGATCTCAATAACCACCAAAGAACGAGAACATTCACAAATATATGGAGATTAAATAACACACTTTTAAACAACAAGTGGATCAAAGAAGAAATTGCTAGAGAAATCAGTAGCTATCTGGAGATGAATGAAAATGAGAATACAACTTATCAGAACTTATGGTATGTGGCAAAGGCAGTGTTGAGAGGGAAATTAATAACATGCCTGGAGGAACTTGAGAAAATATAGCAAACTAACCCCAAAGCAAATAGAAGAAGAGAAATAACAAGGATTAAAGCAGAGCTAAATGAATGGGAGAACAAAAGAACAATAGAAAGAATCAATAAAACCAGAAGTTGGTTCTTTGAGAAAATCAATAAAATTGATGGGCTGCTAGCAAGACAGACAAAGAAAAAAAGACAGAGGGTGCAAATAAACAAAATCAGAAATGAGAAAGGGTGCATTACCACAGACCCTGAAGAAATAAAAGAAATCATAAGAGGATACTATGAATAGCTATACGCCAACAAACTAGACAATTTAGATGAAATGGACAAATTCCTGGAGACACACAGACAAGCTACATTGACTTAGGAAGAAATAAAAGATCTCAACAAACCAATCACAAGTAAAGAGATTCAATCATCATCAAAAATCTTCCTATAAACAAAAGCCCAGGGCCAGATGGCTTCACAGGGGAATTTTATCAAACATTCCAGAAAGAACTAACACCAATTCTGCTCAAACTTTTCCAAAAATCTGAGGAAAAAGGAACTCTACCTAACTCATCATTTTATGAAGCTAATATCATTTTAATACCAAAACTAGGTAAAGATGGTATAAGAAAGGAAAACTACAGGCCAATCTTCCTAATGAACATAGATACAAAAATTCTCAATAAAATATTACCAAATCGAATCCAACAATACATTAAAAGAATTACACACCATGACCAAGTGGGGTTTATACTGGGAATGCAAGGATGGTTCAACACAAGAAAATCAATTAATGTAATACAGTACATTAACCAATTGAAAGGGGGGAATCACGTGATCATCTTGATTGATGCTGAAAAAGCATTCAACAAAATTCAGCATCCTTTCCTGATAAAAACTCCAAAAGATAGGACTCAGAGGTAACTACCTCAGGATGATAAAGGGAATATATGAAAAACCGATAGCCAGCATTGTACTTAATGGAGAGAGACTGAAAGCTTTCCCCCTCAGATCAGGAACAAGACAAGGATGCCCACTGTCACCACTATTATTCAACATTGTGCTAGAAGATCTAACTACAGCAATCAGGCAGGACAAAGAAATAAAATGCATCCAAATTGGAAAGGGAGAAGTAAAACTTTCATTATTTGCAGATATGATACTATACTTGGAAGATCCTGAGAAATCTACAGGAAAGTTACTTGAGCTAATGAACAAATTCAGCAAGGTGGCAGGATACAAAATTAATGTGCAAAAAATCAGCAACATTTCTATACACAAGTAATGACCTAGTTGAGGAGTCAGTTAAGGGGAAAATTCCATTCAAAACAGCAACTAAATGAATCAAATACTTAGGAATGAACTTAACTAGGGACGTAAAGGACTTATACACAGAAAACTACATAATGTTGCTAAAAGAAATCAAAGGAGATCTAAATAGGTGGAAAGATATTCCCTGCTTATGGAAAGGAAGGCTAAATATAGTCAAGATGTCAATTCTCCCCAAATTGATCTACAGATTCAACACAGTACCAATCAAAATTCCAACAACCTACTTTGAAGATTTGGAAAAGCTAACTACCAAATTCATCTGGAAGGGAAAGAGTCCCCGAATTGCTCAAAGCATGCTAAAAAAGAAGAATGAAGTGAGAGGATTAACACTTCCTGACTTTAAACCCCATTATAAAGCCATGGTGTTCAAAACAGCATGGTACTGGCACAAAGATAGAAGCATTGACCAATGGAATCAAATCGAGAGTGCAGAAATAGACCACCAAATCTATGGTCAACTGATTTTTGATAAGGCCTCCAAATCATCTGAACAGGGACAAAATAGTCTTTTCAATAATTGGGCATGGAAGAACTGGATATCAATAGCCAAGAGAATGAAATAGGACCCCTATCTCACACCCTACACAAAAATTAACTCAAACTGGATCAAACACCTAAATATAAGAACTAGCACCATAAAGCTTCTAGAAGGAAATGTAGGGAAATAGCTTCAAGATCTAGTAATTGGAGGTAGCTTCCTAAACTTTACACCCAAAGCACAAGCAACAAAAGAAAAAATAGATAAATGGGAACTCCTCAATATCAAATGCTTCTGCATCTCAAAAGACTTTGTCAAAAAGGTGATGAGGCAGCCAACTCAATGGGAGAAAATATTTGGAAATCATATATCAGGCAAAGGTTTGATTTCCTGTATATACAAAGAAATCATAAAATCATACAACTCAACAACAAAAGAACAAACAACCCAATTATAAAATGGGCTAAAGATATGAATAGGCATTTTTCTGAAAAGCAAATACAGATGGCGCAAAAGCACATGAAGAGATGTTCATTTTCCTTGGCTATAAGGGAAATGCAGATCAAGACTACAATGAGATATCACCTCACACCTATAAGAATGGGTGCTATTAAACAAACTGGAAACTATAAATGTTGGAAAGGATGTGGAGTAACTGGGACACTTATGCACTGCTGGTGGAAATGTATAATGGTGCAGCCACTATGGAAGACTCTTTGGCAGTTCCTTAGGAAACTAAATATCAACTTGCCCTATGACCCAGCAACAGCACTACTTGCATATACCCAGAAGAGCTGACAGCAATGACATAAACAGACCTTTGCACATCGATGTTCATAGCAGCATTATTCACAATCACCAAAAGATGGAAACAAACCAAATACCCATCAACAGACGAGTGGATCAACAAAATGTGGTATATACACATGATGGAATATTATGCAGCAGTAAGACAAAATGATGTCCTGAAGCACATGACAAAATGAATGAGTCTTGAGGACATAATGCTGAGTGAAGTTAGCCTGACACAAAAGTACAGATACTGTATGATTCCACTTTTATGTCCAGCATAAAGGTAAAACCAGAGGCTTATCATACAGAATATAGGGGACTCAGAGATACATAGAAGCTAGAGATAGGTGAACCATTAGCTAATGGGGTTGAACTCCAATGTAAGGGAATAGATAGGAGTGAAGGTGATTCTCTAGTGGGTCTAGAAGTAATATTATCATATTGAGGATGAACAAGATTGAAAGGGGTTATATAGACCTACGTGTCCCACTGACTCACACTAGAAATATGAATGAGTTCTCGTAAGAATTGCTTTGAAGATATGACTCTTGTATAGAGTGTTTAAGTCCAGGGTACACAGGGGAAAACTGCTATTGCATGCTATGAGCTATGTTCAAAAGGAAGCTGTCAGCACTACCACAGCAACAGCAGAAGTAAATAATTGAGTAAGCGACAAGTGTTAAGAGGAGGTTTAGATTTCCTCTTTAGTGAGGGTGTGTTTATTGGTTTTCTTTCCTTGGGAACAATGAAATTATCTAAAATTCAGAATGTTGATGGACTATGGTCTTTGGGCCCTCTACATGATGCCGAATGAATGCAGGTTGCTGAAGGACGCACAGATAGAGAAGCAGATTGGCAAACAATGGTGTATACTTATGAATGAAGGTTGTGCTGCTACAAACAGGAACAATGTCATGAGGCATGCAATGATGTGAATGAACATGTGGGACATTTGGTGAGACAAAATAAGCCAGGAATAAAAACACAACAATGGTATAGTCACCTTTAGAAAATACTTGTAAGAAAACAGGGGCTTAGATTGTAAGCTTTTAGAGAAGACACATTAAGTCCGGAGTGGTGATTATTATTTCTGGATTTTGAGAGGCTGTTTCATATATATAAGCTGATATTTAGAGATAAGAACGAAGCTGAACAGGTTGGGGTTAAAATAATTCAGAACATAGAAGTAAGGAAGACAGTATCTACACTTTAGAACCACACATATTCTTTGAGACCAGTGGAAGAAAGGTTTATTTGATCTGGAATAGAAATTTTCTGTAGTGCATAATCTAATTCAACCTATCTGTATAGCTCATTTGAACAACTGAAACACAGAGAGCACAGAATAAGAAACAGGTCCTTTAATCCTGTATAGATTATTGTAATGCCTGGAAACATCCTAGAGTATATTAAGCAGATAATCAAAAAGTATTGGCAAAGTCCCCTGAGGGAGGGGAGAAAGAATATGGAACTATCAAACCTTACCATTAGGGAATTCCCTAAAACTGTGTCAAACCTTAGGGATACCCAAATCAAAGGGTCATGCCCTAAATCAGGAAGTTTACTCTTGTGAGGTTTATGTAGGTAGCATATAAGCTTAGACTACCTATAGGCATGCCTAAGAGTTACTTCTGGAGGACCTCTGTTGTTGCTAACATGTGACCTCAGTCTCTCTAAGCCCAACTCGGCAAGTGAAGTCATTGTCCTCCCCACTATGTGGGATGACATCCAGGGGTGAACGTCTCCCTAGTAACGTGGGAGAGGACTCCCAGGGATGAATCCCGACCTGGCCCTGTGGGATCAACAATTCCATCCTGACCAAAAGGGGGAAAAGAAGTGGAATTAATAAAGTATCAGTGACAGAGAGGGCTCAAATCGAGTTGAGAGGCTACTCTGGAGGTTGCTCTTGCACAAGCTTCAGGTAGACCTTGCTACCTGTCATAGCCTGCCAACCCCCTATCAGGACCATTCAAGCCAATCCTAAAATACACCTAGGGCAATATATAACATTCCACAAGGGTTTCATGCACTAGAGTAACTTTCCAGAAACCTACAAACTCCAGACAGGTCCCTGGTCCATATAAATCCTGAAACCTAGCCCAGCCTCTCCAGAACATCAGATAGTTCAATCTCCCTACCCCATATTAGTGACAGACCCTTCCAATATGAAAAATTTAGAACTACCATAGCCCAAACACCCATAAAGAGAGGGATGGAAAGATCAAAGGTGATTGTGCTAGTTTGAAAGGATGTATGTCCCCTAGAAAAGCCATGTTTTAATGTAAATCCCATTTCATAAAGGCAGAATAATCCCTATTCAATACTGCATGTTTGAAACTGTAATCAGATCATCTCCCTGGAGATGTGATTTAATCAAGAGTGGTTGTTAAACTGGATTAGGTGATGACATGTCTCCACCCATTTGGGTGGGTCTTGATAAGTTTCTGGAGTCCTATAAAGAGGAGACATTTTTGAAAACAAAAGATATTCAGAGAGAGCAGAGAATGCTGTAGTACCATGAAGCAGAGTCTACCAGCCAGTGACCTTTGGTAATGAAGAAGGAAAACGCCTCCCAGGGAGCTTTATGAAACAGGAAGCCAGGAAAGAAAGCTAGCAGATGATGCCATGTTCGCCATATGCCCTTCCAGCCAAGAGAGAGGAGCCCTGACTGTGTTCACCATGTGCCTTCTCACTTGAGAGAGAGAAACCCTGAACTTCATCAGCCTTCTTGAACCAAGGTACCTTTCCCTGGATGGATGCCTCTGATTGGACATTTCTATAGACTTGTTTTAATTGGGACATTTTATCAGCCTCAGAACTGTAAACTAGCAACTTATTAAATTCCGCTTTTTAAACAGCCATTCCGTTTCTGGTATATTGCATTCTGGCAGCTAGCAAACTAGAACAGTGATAGTGGAATTATATACAGAAGATGGGATTTAACAAATGAATATGAATGCTGAATCATTAAATTGATATCTCTTTTAGTCTCCAGTATTTTAGAACAGCTAGAAGTAAAAACCTGAAATTGTGGAATTGTAACCCATGTCAAAATCTAAAATGTATTCTACAACTAATTGTGATGCTGTGCTTTGAAATGCATAGCTTTTTTTTGTATATATGTTATTTTTCACCAAAAAAAGAAGGAAAAAAAGTCAATTGTGATGATAAAAAAATATTTATTCCTTCTAGCCTCCTATATTCTGGAGCAGCTAGAAGGAAAAATATGAGAGGATGGTATGGTAGCCAGCGACAAACTCTGGGATTTGTCCTGTAACTACTTGTTGAAGAGTGCTTTGAAAACTATTGCGTTTTTATTTCTTTGCTTTGTATATGTTATACTATACAATAAAAAAAAGTTAAAAATAAAAAAAACAAAAAAACAGAAACCTAAATAGGAGACACTGACTTGACAGAGTAGAGAACGCATCAATCATTAAGTAATGGCATCACACAGTCATTATTTTGAAGAATACGAAACTGAAGCATGCCAAAAGTAATTAATTTCAGAAATAAATATATGCCCCTGTCACAAAAAGAGGAGGTATATTTGTGAAAATGTAATTGAGGTGACAGCAAAAGCAAAAAATACCATAATTAAGATCAAAATAATGTAATTATATTCCCCAATCAAGCATTGCTCTAGTGGAAGTTTAAGGACAAACTCTCTTCTCCTGTCACAATGGATAATTGCTGCTACTACCTTTGACATTGGCATTAAAATCAGGTGGCATAATCTTTTGGTTGGTCTGGATCCATACTCCAAGACTTCTCCTATCCTCCCCTCTGCAGAGGAAACATGGTGAGTAGCTTCGATGGGTGAGAGGTTAGAGATGACTCCAGGGAGCCTGGTGGAGGCATGCCAGTCAATGGTGGCCTGGCAGTCTCAGGTGGCCAAAATCCACACAGAGTTGACCAAGTTCATTGGGTTGTAGAAATACTACAAAGTAAGGGAGGAGCTTTGACTGCACTCCTAATGACAAAATTTGCATGTTTCAAAGTTTTATCAAGGACAAGCCATGGAATTCAAATAAATCCACCCAATCCAGCCCAACTAATCTCTAAGGAGATAGGCACAGTTTCCAAAGATTATCCTTACTTTGTCATCTCTACTCACTCTTGAAATTGAACCACCTCTGCCTCCATTTGGAATTGAGATTCAAACTTGGGAGATAGTTCAAATAACTTCTCTTCCAATCATTTAATGATTTTCTATGTATTTATATGATTGGCAAAATCCTGTTTTCATAAACCACAAGTAAAGGATACAGGCTCTTCTCCTCTCTCTTCCCCCCTCTGCTTAGGAAGTTCTTCCTCATTGTTCACCTTTCTTCACAACTTCCAGCAACTCTCAGCAAATTTTCTGTAACCCACTCTACCACTCAACTCCAGAAAGACTGGAGAAGAACTTAGATGATATAATTTTCCACACTGATATTTTTTTTCTCCCAGGCTTATTTCCTTCACTAAACTGTAAGTTCCTTCAGTCACAAGTAAAGTTTTATTCCTCTCTGGGATGCACTGAGTATATTGTGATGCTTGGCACCTAATAGACAATCAATGAATAAAGCATCAAATAATTTGGGCTTTAAGTATTCCTGTCTCTCTTACATATCTCTTCCATTAGTAGTTCAGTCAAACTAGTATATTTTATTTTTGTAGTCCCAGGTACCATGCTGTCCATGTTTTGGTTTGCTAAAGTTGCCAAAACTCAATATGCCAGGGTGCATGGGTGGTTCAGTGGTAGAATGCCCGTCTTTCATATGGGAGACCCGGGTTCAATTCCTAGACCACGCACTGAAAAAAAAAAAAGCAATATGCAAGAAATGGATTGGCTTTTACAGTGAGGATTTGTTAACTTACAATTTACATTTTTTGGACTGTGAAAATGTCCAACTCAAGGCATCAACAGGATGATACATGGACTCTGAAGACAAGCTGCCAGCATCTGGGGCTCCTCTGTCACATGGGAAGGCACCTGGTGACATCTGTCATTCCTTCTCTGCCAGGTTTTGTTGCTTTCAGCTTCTGGCTTCAGTGGCTTCCTCTCTCAGCTTCTCTGGTACTCTTCTCTGTGCACTTCTCTTAATTTCATCTCTTAGCTTCTGTATGTGTTTTATCCTCTTTTAAAGGACTACATTAAGAGGATTAAGACCACCCTGGGGCAGGCCTCAACTGAGATAACGTAATCAGAAGGTACCACCTACAATAGGTCTGCACCCACAGAATTGGATTAAAAGATGATCCTTTCTGAGGTACATACAGCCTCCACACTACCACAGTCCATCTTGTATTTTTCTTAAATTCTTATTTATTATTTGTGGGAGGTGGCTTCTGACCTGGCTCCCAATGCTTCGCAACCACTTCCTGGTATTCACACCCTTGTGCAAAACCCCTATCCCTTGAGTGTGGAAACAATAGAATATAAAAAAGTGACAGGGTGTCACTTCCATGAATAGGTAACACGATGCTGTGACTTGGGTCTTGCTAGCACCCTCTCTTGCTGGTACTTCCTTATCCTCTCTTACTTGCTTGTGCTGATAAAACCAGTTGCCCTGTTGTGAAATGATCTATGGGAAGGCCCATGTGGCAAGGAACTGAGAGCAGACTACTACCAACAGCCTGTAAGGAACTGAATCCTGCCAACAACTACATGTGTGAACTTAGAAGCGCTTCTTTCCAGTCAGTCCTTGAGATACTTGCTGCCCTAGCCAACACCTTGATTTAGCCTGTGAGAGACCCTGGGCCAGAGGACCCAGCTAAGCCATGTTCAGGTTCTTGACCCACAGAGACCAGGAGATAATAAATACTCTTGTTTTAAGCCACTAAGCTGTGGGTAACTCATTCCACAGCAATGGGTAGCTAATACATTATGTATCAGTCAATGAAGGGTCACATATTATAAAACCCAGCTGTAGCAAAGTGCACAGTTTGGATTATTATTGGATTTAGTCCATAGCATAATTATTGATTTGCAATATGCATAGTAAATCATTCTTCAGGATTCAACACTGTTTTTCATGCATCAGAATGACTCATACTTTACTTTATCAAGTCAACTTTGCCTTAAATGCATTAATTTGAACTTCTGAAGAGCACGAGTTAAAAAGCCAATACCTTTGCACATGTTTATTCCATAAGTATTTATTGGGTATATACCATGTGCCCTGAGTTTGGGGCAGAATTTCACCCCAGCATTATAATTTTGAGTGTGGGGGATACACAGTTGAATAAGCAAGTTCCTTCTCCCAGGCAGCTCACATCTGGGGCAAAGGGTGGGAGGACAAACACTTACTCACTTTCATTTCAAGTAGTTGAACCCTAAAAGAATATGAGCAGGGCCAGGACTATGCTCCCTGACACAAGGCAGCCAAACCAACCTGAGCATCATGGAAATAAAGAGGAAGTGAAAGAAAGTTCCAGGCCAAGATGATAAAATAAACCATGGGATTTATCCTAATGAATTCCCCAAAGCATAACCTTTGGTCAAATAGTACTAAAGATAATCTTAATAAGTCAACTATTCTTTGCAAGATATGTGGGTTTCATTATTATTAAGGGAAAAAATTGGGGGGAACCCACACAACTGGATCAAGGCAATTAGACAATGGATTTAGGATAACTTCTTTAGTAGTTGCAGCCTGCACCTTACTTCATAAAACTGGACGTCTATCTCTCTCCTTTATTTATAATTCTGAAATGAACTTTAAATTCCCTGAATGAGAAGATAATAAGGAAGCTCCCAAATTAATGACCATTAAATTTAATTCCATAAATGCTTAGGCCTTGACTCTTCCCAATTAACTTAATAATTACCACAAAGAGAGCTCAAAGAGCAGCATCCAAGGTGCTTTTACAACCAAACACCAGCTTTGACTAAAGATGAGTAAATAAAACAAGCTTCTAGTGCTGGATGCACAAATTAATTTTTAAATGGATATTAAAACTATTAATGTATAATATATTTTAAACCCTGGCCTCTCAAGATTCAGTTTCCCTAGCAAAATGCTTACCCTTCTTATACTTCTTGACAAAAGCCTTCCCCATCCTCCAAATGAAATACATGAAGGCCAGAGAATAGTTATTTGATTCCCAGTGTGTTTTTACTTTTATGCTACACAGTAATTGCATTTTGTAGACAATTAGTAATAAACAAGGGACCCTCCTGTGTTATTTAGCTAAGTTCATAAGCTTTGAAGGCTGAGTCACTTACACACAGTTAGAACGAAATAAAATGCAGAGTCTCATTTATGATGGCCCAATTATTGCTATACAACTCAGTAGTTAGACTTGCTCCCTTGTGGAGGCCCGAAGGTGATACACGGCCACACAAAAATCTCACACTACAAAAGAGAGGCTGGAGGTGGAGGGGACCAGGACTCTGGGTTCCTCTCTCTTCTCTCCAGCCAGGAGCAAGGAGAACCTCTGGGGAAGCTGGGAAACATAAGATTGTTAACAAACACACACATGCGTATATATTCACACATATACACATGCAACTGCACACACTCCCCATTCTCCAATCCCATAGGTCACCTTTAGATACTCAAATATAAGGAGATTGATATGCTTTACCTATTATCAGCTTGCTTGGAATTCTCAAGTCCAAATCCCTTTGGATGAACATGGTATTTTTCATTGAGGTAGTCTATTACGTTTTTAAATGTTATGTCTTGGGACACTTGCTTAAGGAACCTTCATCCATTGTGTAGGAAGTCTGGCTGCCCACAGGAGCTGCCACATTGGAGAGACCACACGGTGAGATCACATAGAGTTAGGGGTGCTCAAGGAGCCCCCACTGTTGCAGATCCCAGCTGTTCAAGTATCCCCAGCCCAGGCACCAGAAATGATGGTGGAGAAGCCTTTGAGATGGTGCCAGACCTGGCCACTGTCTAACTGGAACCATCTGAGAGATACTGAAAGTGCCTAGTTGTACCCTCAAACCAGCAAGCAAGATAAGTGTTAGTTCTTAAGCGCCTGTTGTGGGATGGTCTGTTATCCAGCTATAGATAACCAGAAGAGTATTTGATTAAGAACATCTGACGCGGTCTTCTGCCACCACACCACCCTCCTGGTCATCTCAAAGATCTGAATCGTTCAGTAGCTGCACACTCACCTCCACCACGGCACTCCCTGCATATTCCTACTCCAGCTGGGCACTGAGCCTACCAGAACAATCTGGCCAAGAGAGACTGCTCTCAGGCTAAAGATGAATGTAGCTGCGCTCACCTGCCAAAACCCACTGATGCCTGTGTTTATCCAATATAGCATCCCACCCCAGCAGTCTAGTCTGCGTTTTACCTTGGATTCCAAGATTTTACTCCCAACCATACAGCTGATCTAAAACACCCTCCTGTTATAGCCCTGCCAGCTACTCCGTTGCAACCACCAGCCCCAGCCTCTGCCCCTGCCCTTAGCCAGAGACCCACTTCTGAGCGTTTCATCTGTTTATTACAGCCTCCTTGAACTATTACCAGATTTGACTTGGCAATGCAATTTTGGAACACATTTAAAACTACTGCTTCACACACACAAAACAGAATATTTTATCTTTTAAGAAAACATTCCAAATTAAAAATGAATCAGCTCGGGTGGTGCGATGGTGGCTCAGTGGCAGAATTCTCGCCTGCCATGCCAGAGACCCAGGTTTGATTCCCGGTGCCTGCCCATGACAAAAAAAGAAAAAAAAATTAATCAGCTCGCTCAAGGAGGTGTATTTCTTAGCTTTCAGAAGGGATTCATATAGGCTTTGAGAAATTAAGGTTACACTATATCCATGGAGAATTACTTTTGCTTCAAGGAAGATTTTAAACACAAGCATACATGCACACGAATATATTTGTGGACAAAACAATGCAAACTTGCTTTCGTGTAAGCCAAACTGAGAAGCTCTGCCAAATCGCCCCCAGTAGACCATGTAAATGAATGAGACACACGTTAACCGAATTGATAGATGGTGGGTTATCAGTGGAGCAATCAAGGCTTGATCGGTAAATTTTCCCAGCAGGACCAATCCAATGTGACACAGCAGGTATCTTGCAAGCTCAGGGAGCATTGTAGAGGCATGAAGGCATCTGACCGTTGTAAATGGCAGGTTGTTTTCCCGTATTGCACTCTATGAGGAGATGGGGAAGGGTGCTCTAAAAAGAAGCACTGTAGTTTAAAATGAAAGACTCGTTTTTCTGCCTAGCTATTTTTTATTTCCTAAAGCATTTTTAAAGTAAATCAAATTTCCCCCCATTGGGCTGCAATCCCAGCCTACTGCTGCTGTGTTTGGAAAGGCAATATGGCACATGGAGATGAGTAAGCTTTTAAGACAGAAAAGCCTCGTTCAAATCCTTGCATCCATGACCCACTAGCTGTGTGAACTTGTACAAGTTATATAGCCTCTCTGTTCTTTAAGATTCTTCATCTGTAAAATGGGGGACCATAATGCACACAGCTGTAGCAGTGGTAAAATGATAATATAAGATGCCAGTTCTGTGTCTGGCACATTGTAGGTATCAAAGTATGAATTATACACATTTCATAGTAACATAAGTAATTGCTAATATATATTTCTTATTAAACTTTTAAATATTTTTCCTTTTCTGAAGCATTTCCTTTATATTATTAAAACATAGTACATTTATTTCAAATAATTTTTCAAAACCCTCTGGTCCAAGAGTCAAAAGACCTGGCTCTAATCCAAGTCTTGCTCTTTATACAACATATGACCTGGTCATGCTGCTTCCCACTTATTTATGAGCTGCTGTTTCCTTTCTGTTAAAAAAAAAAAGAAAGAAAGAAAAATCAAGGATTGTGTTTTGCTGCCCATTTCGATAGTGTAAATATTCCCGCCATGGCTCATTTCAAGCTATCAACTGGATGCCACTGAGCAGGGCGTTGGCTCCAGCATGCCATTGTGCTCAACTCCCATTCAGTTCCTGAGCAGTAAGACCAGCACGAAGGAAAAGAGTGCTGGGTGCCAGGATATTGTCTTTTTCAGCTTCTAGTTAAGGGTTGAGATTAAACAAGCCCATTTACTGCAAAGAACATACCACTGGCTTCACTGCCATTTTGGAAAAAAAGGGAAAAGGTCCTGGAGACCATAAAACACTGAAATGCAAATGGAATCTTATTTCCTCACACTTCTTTCTAATTCTTTAGTGCTTTAAAATCTTCCCTAATACCAGGTTATGGAAGCAAATGACATCTAAATGTGCTAAATCAGAAAATTAGTAAAAGCAAACTTGCTCTTTTCTTTAATTGCTTAATGCCCCTGAAGATAACATTTGTCAAGCCAACTCTTTCACTCACCTTGAAGGTCAATGGACCAGTTAGTAATGGATGGCTTCTGAATACAGTGTTCTGAGGCAGAAGTTCAGAGCATCCCAGGATGGGGAACAGGGCCCCACAGGGGGACCAATCACAAGTATGGTGTAGCACCTGACACTTTAGCAGTCAATTGCTAAAGCACCAATGCTCTGTGGAGATTCTCCATAGGAGAGGCCCTCAGGAGATAACTCAGAACTTATTTTCTCACAAACCTGGCATCTTTGATCATCAGACTTCCCAGACCTCTCAGATAGGAAGTTGCAGAAACTTGCCAGAAGGCAGCAGGCACTAAGAACTGTGACAGCTGATATCTGACAGCCCTGCATGCTGCCTCACACTGCGGCTCCCAACATTTCAACCACAGATTCAGAAAAGAAAAGCTTGCTTACTGATTTACACCCCAGCGAGGCACTCAAGGTTCCCTGAGTCAGTAGGGAAAAGCCATCGTGCTCTCATTATCTTCTGTGTAACATGTAAGGGAAAATATAGGGTACATTTTTATTAATCTTCCCATCAAAAATGGTTAAAATTATACGAAAATGCAATCTTCAATACCTAGAAAATTTACCCATATAAAATCATGTTTTCCTTGGAAATGTGACATTGCTATGTTTCTTTCGTGCTTTGAGGCACTCACGTACAGAATGCCTACTGAGTACAAGGCATTTGGGGGATAAAGTGTCATAAAACAATGCAGTAGATGCTGTCATTGTCCTGCCAAGATCACTTTACTGAGCCCATGCCTTCACTCCCCAGCTACTGTGAGTGTTAGTTCGTAATGACTTGTCCCCTTCTCTGATAAACTGGGGAGGATATCCCCCAAAAGGGGGCAACTTATAGCCATTAACTTACAAAAAGGGGTGTACTAAAGTACCCCACCACCACCATCATCCCCAGAACCCATGCCTAAAGGTGGAACCAATTTTTTGATGTGAAATCTGTGCTCCAGAGCTCACCATGGGATCAGGCTGAGGCAGACTCCAGCTGAGATCTTGCTTCCTTCAATCTCCTTCTCCTAAGAATATTTCCTCAATAAAGTGCTTGCAAAAGAATTCACATCTCAGGGTCTACTTCTAGGGTACCTAACCTAAGACAAACTTGGAACCCTCTCTCAAGAATATAAAACCATATGTTAAAGTCAACTCAGCTATTAATTGAGCACTTCTTATACACAGTGGGTTAAAAATGGTAGGAGTCAAGAGGCAATTCTGGAGGCTACTCTTACTCAAGCTTCAGCTATATATTGCTATTTAGCATGGTTTGCCAAACCCTAACCAAAACCATTCCTGCCAACCCTAAAGAACATCTAGGGCTCTATCTGAGATACTACAAAGGTTTCATGTACTACGATTAGAAATCTGCAACCCCCTGGATGGATTCCTAGGCCAGATAAGTCCTGAAACCCAGAGGCGCCAGCCTCTCCAGAACATCAGATAGTTCCATCTCCTTATCCCATATCATTGGCAGCCCTTTCCAACATGAAAAAGTTAGAATGGGCATAGCCCAAATACCCCTAAAGATTGGGAAAGATCCAAGGAGAAGGTGGAGTTATAACAGAGAAAATGGGATTTAACAAATGAGTATAATTCCTGAGTAATTACATTGATATTTCTTTTAGTCTCCAATGTCTTGGAGCAGTTAGAAGGAAAAACCTAAAATTGTGGAAATGTAACCAGTACTAAACTCTGAAATCTGTTCTATAACTAATTGTTGCAGTGTGCTTTGAAATTTATTGCTTTTTTGTATATATGTTATTTTTCACAATAATATATATATATAAAATACTCAGAGATTTTTTTTAAAAAGGTTGAGGACATAGAAAACATGTTGTTTTCAGCTAATATAGTGCCAAAAAGACCAAATTTCCCCTCTTACCAGAAACACCTAAAAATGGGTAAAACATATGAAAAAAAATGGTTTTCATGAGCTTTGGCATTCACGATTAAAAGACAGTGCTCTCGGGCGGCTGCCGTGGCTCAGCAGGCAGAGCTCCGACCTGCCGCGCTGGAGGTCTGGAGTTCGATCCCTGGTGCCTCCTGCCCATATGCAAATTAAAAAAATATATATATATATATACATATATATATATATATATATATAAAAGACAGTGCTCTCTAAGAGGCAAAATATAAATGAAGAAAGCTCTATTATTGCTTCAACTTACCTCATGAAGAAAGTTTCCAGGCAACAGTACAGCGAGGGAGAACCCAGAGAGTTTCTGGAGTCTCTTCGAGCTGAGAAGACAGAGTTGGGAGGCCCAGAGGCCAAGGCAGCAAGAGTTACGGCAGAATACCCAAGAGGAGTAAATAATATTAATAAGAATCAAGAGGGTCTTTTCATAAAGAAGCCAGTCAGCAAGAGGACATGATAATCCTCAACTTTTATGCACCTGCTAACAGTTATTACATAAGTTAAAAACTGACAAAAGTATAAGGAGAAATAAACAAATCCATACTTATTGTCAGAGACTTCCACAGCCCTTTCTCAATAATCGAAAGAAGTAGCCAGAAAACCCGTAAAGACATAGAAGACTCAAATAGCACTATCAACCAACTTGACCTAACATTTATATAACACTTCACCCCAAAACCACAAAATACACATTTTTTCAAATGTAAAGAGAACATTCACCAAGGTAGAACAATATTCTCCCCCACAAAACCGATCTCAATAAATTAAAAAGATTTAAGTCAAACCCAGTGATAATTAAAAAGGATAATACATCATGGTCAAGTGGGATTTCTCCCAGAATATAAGGTTTGGTTTGACATTCAAAAGTCAATGTAATTCATTATGTTAAGAAACTAGAGGGAAAAAGTCATATGAATATCTCAATAGATAAAGAAAAAGCATTTGACAAAATCTACCCATTTATTTCTGGTTAAAAAAAAACTTTCAGAAAACTAAGGAAGCAAAAGAAGCTTTTTCAGACTGATAAAGGTGTCTATGAATAACATAGTTAATCTCATACTCAATTATGAAAGAATGAATGTTTTTGCCCTAAAATCAGGAACAAGGCAAGGAACCTGCTCTCACTACTTCTAGTCAACATTATACTGGAGGTTCTATCCAGTGCAATGCAGTAAGAAAAAGGAGGAAAACCAGGCATCCAAATTGGAAAAGAGGAGCTAAAACTCTTTATTCCAGACATGATCTTTTCTGTAGAAATCTATGATAGAAGGTTCTAAAAATAAAAAATGAGTTTAGCAAGTTTGCAGGATATAACAATATTAAAAAATCAATTGTATTTCCATATACTGCCATGAACAATCAGAAATTGAAATTTTTAAAAAATATATCCTTTACAGTAGCTTCAAAAAATATGAAATTGTTAGGGATAAATCTGACAAAAGATATGAAAGATCTGAACACCAAAAACTACAAAACACTGTTGAGAGAAATTAAAGAAGACCTAAACAAATGGAAACACATGCTGTTTTCATGGATCAGGAGACTCAATATTATGAATTCTCCCCATATTGATCTATAGATTCAAGGCAATAGCAATGAATGTGGCCACAGGATTTGCTTTTTTGGTAGAAGTTGACAAGCTAATGCTATAATTCACATGGAAATGCAAAGAACTTGAAGTAGGATATACAACTTTGAAAAAGAACAATGTTGGAGGAGTTCTACTATCTGACCTCAAGAATTATTATAAAGTTAAAGTAATCAAGATAGTATAATAATGGCAACAAGAAAGAAAAGAGTCCAGAATAGATCTATTTACGGTCAACTGATTTTCAACAAAGTTGTAAAGGCAATTCAGTAGACAAAGGATGGTTTTCTCAAAAATGTTGCTGGGAAAAAAATGGATATCCATACATAAATAAATGAACTTTAATCCACATCTTGAACCATATACAAAAATCAACTTAAAATGGACAGTAGACATAAATGTAAAACCTAAAACTATAAAATTTCTAGAATAAAACATAAGAAAAAAATATTTGTGAAGAAGGACTAGGCAAAGATTTTTTTAGATACAACCCAAAAAATATCATCTATAAGAGAAAAAAAAATTAGGTTTTCATCAAAACTAAGAATTTCTGCTCTTCAAAAAACACAATAAAGAAAATGAAAATACAAGCCATCAATTAAGATAAAATATTTGCAAATCACGTATCTGATAAAGGACTTGTGATAAGTTGCATGTTTGACATATGCAGTGTATGGAACCTAAGTACCGAAGACCTCTGGGGTGTGTCAAGGTGATTTAGATATGGCACAAAAGCATCTAGTACCGTGGCTGTTATACAATGGAAGGGGAGGAATCTGTGTTTGAGCACATGTGAAGCTTTCCCCAAAGAGCCTTAAGAAGAACTGAAAGTCTGGCAACAGTATGTTAAGGCAAAACCAAGATATACTATTAATGCAACCCCATCTTTGCCTTTGAAATACTATGATGCAGGAAAATGGAAGTTCCATAGATTTAAATATAACCACCAAATGAACTTCTTTTCATTCATGCAGCAAATATTTATCGAAGACCTTAAATATGTTAGATACTACTCTGAGTATTAGCCAAACAGGAAGTGAGCAAGACTTGCATAACTCCACCCTCTTGGAGTTTAGGGTGGTAACTGAGAAATACCCTGTTTTACTTTCCTAGGCTGCTCAAGCAAATACCATGGAAATGGTTCAGCTAAAACAATGGGAATTTATTCACTCACAGTTTTTTGATGCCTGGAAAATGTCCAAATCAAGGCATCATTAAAGCAATGCTTTCTCCCTGAAGACTGGCATTCTGGGGCAGGCTAATGGCGATCCTGGGGTCCTTAGCTGGTCACATGGCAACACACATCATGGTGTCTCCTCGTCTCTCCCTTCTCTTCCAGGTTCCGTTGCAGTTTCTTGCTTTCTGAGGCTTTTTTCTCTCTCTCTCTTTGTCTGAATTTCATTCTCTTACAAAGGATGCCAATAATAAGATTAAGGCCCATCCTGATTGAGGTGGGTCACTATTAACTGAAGAAGCCTCATCAAAATGTCCTACTTACAATGGGTTCACACTCATAGGAAAGGATTAAATTTAAGAACATCTTTTTCTGGGGGTATATACAGCTTCAAACCACCACACACCCAAATACGCAGGGTATTTCAGTTCCATGTATACTGTGCTAGGATGACAGTAAGAACTAAAAAAAAAAATTGTCAACAGGGTCTAAAAGTGTGAATCTTTTGTCTTTTTTTCCCTGTCAGTGTCCTTAAATTAAATGCAGTAAAACCTCAATCTCACTGAAATTGTCAATGGAATTTCATAGGGAGGAGGGATATACAGGGCCAATCTCTAATGCCAAGTGTGCACATGCTTGCTTTGGGGAAGAAAGATTTCAAATAGGCAGAAGAGATGAGGGAGGGAGGATTCTAGTTCACTTTCTCTAGCACTCCAAGAGTCAGCTGAGTTAGAGGCATCTAATATCAGGTGTTCAAAACAGCACCCCAAGGGTCTAGACTACTAGATGCTCATAACAGATTGAGTCTTTGTTAAGAAAAAGACTGAGGCCATTAAAATGCACTTTGAAATGTATTGCTTTTTTGTACATGTTATATTTCACAATAAATTTTCACAACAAATATTTCCAAATATTTGTTTTCACAATAAATGTTATGTTTCACAATAAAATGTTATATTTCATAATAAAATGTTATATTTCATAATAAAAAGACATTTAAAAAAAGAAAGAATGAGGCCCATCACTGTGCTCATTATCTTAAAACCTGCCCATCTTTCGATACTATAAAACTATCAGAATTACTGCAGTTTGGAGACACAGATTTTTAGGCCAATAGGCCATCTGATCTCCTGCTTCCTGCCTAGTAATAAATTCTTTCTATTTTTGAAACCCTAGTGTCTCAGGAATTGGTCATTTGAGCGAATCAGGCAGAGGATTCATTGCCTTTGCCCAGTATCAAGACCACCAAAATAAGCCTGTACTATGACAAGATCAGATTCATTGTCTCAGTGCAACAAATCTGGGCTCTCCAGAAGACCATGGAAGGATGCTCCACGAGAAGGAAGAAGGAAGAGAGTGGGGATCAATTCTGGCATGGTTCGCTGTGTCTGAGGCAGGGTTAGGAGAAGGGGGGATCAACTAGGAATTGAGTACTGACTTGGGGGGAGGGCACCTTAGCAATTGGATCCTCCCAGTAATAGTCATTTGTAAGAAAGCAGTAGAAACTCGAAGAGCAAGCCATTATGACATTTTACAGCTGCTGCACCATCATGGGAGGAACAAAGTTTTCTGTGAACTTTGCACCTGGTTTTATCTCCTTGCCTTAATATAGCACAGCTCCATTTTTGCTTTTGCAGTCTAAGCTTATTTTTGTTCTTTCAGTCCCAGACAAGTTTTTATACTTTCTTAAGGAATACTGAGAAACTGTCAACACTAGTCACCTTTGGATAAATGGATAAGGCTGGAAAGGTGAGCAGGGAGAGATGCCCACACTGTTTATTTGTACTTTTCTGTTCTACTTGAATCTTCTACATATGTCCATGTGCTAATTTTAGTCCAATTTTAATGTTAATATGGATTCTCTAAGCAGTAAGAATACGGATTTTCTGGTTTAGTGGTTTTATTCTTTTTACTTATCTACATTATTGAAATAATGATAGTTATTTAAAAATAATAATAAATAGACACTCCCTGCCTCCTAACCAGTCGATAGCATGACTGTTATCACAGCCTCAACCGGGAGCTCAGAACTTAGTCTCGTTAACCATCCTCCTTGCTTTCCAATGTGCTGTTGTCTCCTACCTCTCCTGGGCCACTCATTCTATTACCAATCCTTGATCCACCAGCTCTGCCCCTAACAAAGTGTGGCAAATTTTGGGTAAGACCAGTCAGAGAGTGTGCCCATCACCTCACAGCCTGTCTAGATTCTGCACTGAAACAAGAGCGCACAGTCCTAGACACAAACTCAGCAATCAAATCCTGCCTCCATTTTTCCCTTAACTCAGCCTTCTCTGAAGACCACACACTCATTGGTGCCAATAAATTATGTGTTATTTTTGCATCTCCTTCCTGCTTGAGACAACAACCTACCTTATAAAATTTCAACAGAAATATAGTTGGGGATGAGATATGTTCATTTTCTAAAATACCAAGAGTTGACTAATAGAGTTAGATAATTTGGTGGAGAAAACCAAAGAAACAAGGATAGTGGAAGGCCAGAAAATGTGGAAAAGGACAAGTGGTGTAGCTGAGGACATGTCCAACAAGAGCTGGGACGCCTTAAGTAAACCACTTCATCCCTTTGAGCCTCAGATTTCCTCATCTGTAAAGCAAGTAGGTTGGACTATTTAATCTAAAATCTAACATTCTGTGATTCCAAGACATGACTGAAGAGAGTGGAAAAGCTTACCAGAGACAAGTGACAAATGGTGACTTACACATGATAAGCTTGGCCAAGTTGAGTTCCATGTGTAAGCTGAGTACTTGTACTTTGTGGCCTGAAAGTTCAATAAAGGGCCTCCCCAAGGGCCCCACACATTAGCAAACTGATTTTTCATTTCAGAAGACTGACTGAAAGTGTTATAACTTGGGGAATTTGCCAGAAAAGAATGCTGCTTGCAATCTTATGTCGACAATGAAGAAGCAAGGGTATGACCAAAGAGGATCATTCCCTTTTGGAGCCATTATAGCAAAACCAATGACAAACATAGGGAGGCTTCCGTGGGAATGTGCATTGAGGTTTTATGGCATCCCTATCAGGTCACTATTTTTTAAGCAGCTAATACAGAAAATTTGCTAGTGAAACTCAAGGGGTATTATTTACTTGAAATTGCACGTGCTTTCCTAGGGTCAAGTTCAACCATATTTTACAAACAAAATATCTACTATAATACTGAATCTCTGAAATCAAATTTCAATCATTTTGTGAACTATCGAGAAATAATGACTTCAGATATCTTGCTGTCTTTATTTTTAACAAGGACCTAAATTATCAGCTCCTCTTACAATCCCTGACCTTTTAGAAGAACATAATGGTATTCTAAGGACATTAACCAGAGCACACTTTGGTGTTCTGCCAACTGATAACTACAAGCTTATGAATTGGAAAATCTCTGGAGAATGAATGCAAAAAAGTTCAAGCCATTAAAAGGAAACCAAGAAAAAAATCAAAAACCTTTTATGTTCCAATGTACTATTTTAAACGAACATGTCAAATATTTTGAGAGATACTCTGAGCAATTGAAAATCATTTCCATGGAAATGGTTCTCTTTCACAGGAATCTATTTCTTCTTTGGTTAATAGGGTATTATCCAAATGAAATATTTTAATGGGGCTCAAATAGAATAAGAAATATATGATGTGTTGTTGCATGGCCATTTCTCAATCATGTACTTATTTTTAAGGGTTTATTGACATAATTGGGTTGAAAACACTATGTAGCAGAGGAAGCAGCTATTGCAGTTAGAAGATCTGAGCTAATCCAAGACTACCATTTTCTAGCTGTGTAAGTTGCCCTGCCAGTAAATAAATAGAGATAACATTTTCATCCTGGCTTTAGAGAGCCCATAAAGTCTACGTCAAAAGAAGAAAAACAACCTACTTTGACTCAGATATATGGCTGTTGTTCTAGTTTGTTAGCTGCCAGAATGCAATATGCCAGAAACTGAATGGTTTTTAAAAAGAGGAATTAAATAAGCTGCTAGTTTACAGTTCTAAGGCCGAGAAAATGTCCCAATTAAACAATTTCTATAGAAATGGCCAATCAAAGACACCCAGGGAAAGATACCCTGGGTCAAGAAGGCCAATGAAGGTACTTCTGGGTCAAGATGGCAACTTAACAATGTGCGCTTTTTAGTTCATCCTTCAGAACAACTACTAAATAACCAGAAACAGTACAGAACAGCTCCTGAGGCCATGTCAGTGACCAGACACACAGCATACCCCAATCTGGACCAGCTGGACTGGCTGTGAGCACCCCCAGAACCATGAGTTCCCAAAGCTGCTGTGACCTGGGCCCCTCCCCCCACAGGCTGCTTCCCAGAGGGGAAAGGAAAGAGACTTTACCAGCAGCAGGGGCTGAGCCAACCAAACAGCAATTGTGGAATTAATTAACAAATTCTGACTACTAAAAATAGGCCCCCAGCTTAGGTGAACCTGGTCAAAGCTGAGGTTGCTCATTTTTGCCCCAGTGCCAAGGGGGCAGGGCTGACGGACAAAGGGAAAAAAAAAGAGGGAACAGAGGTTTTTGTAGCTGTGTTTCTACAAAGGCTTGACTGCCTTTGGATACAGCAGCAGGACTTCTCAGGCTGCAACTGTCCCAGGCATAGGCAGAAGCAAGCTCATTTGGGGGCTTGTCTGGAGCCTCTGCCTTTCCTAGGGGAGGGGTGAACCCCACTCAGGTGGAATCCCTCCATCAAGGAATTCAGACGCCAGGGCTTGGTAATTTGAAGCCATTAAAACCAGCCTACAACCTCTCCTCTGTCTCCACCACGCCCCCAGCAGGGAGAGTCTGCCAAAGTTAAAGGTACCGCATCATCTTACACTGGTGGGACCTGCAGACAGACAAGTGCCACATACTGGGCAGGATAAGAAAAACAGAGTCCAGAGACTTCACAGGAAAGTCTTTCAACCTGCTGGGTCTCACCCTCAGGGAAAACCGACACAGGTGACTCTTTCCTCCTGATAGGAGGCCAGTTTGGTCTGGGAAAATCTGGCTGGGGTCTATAATACCTAAGTAGACCCTCCTAAGGGTGGGGGTAAAAAGGCACCATACAACCAGGGCAAGAAACAAGAAAACAAGAACTGAAAAATTCTCCTCTGTTAAACAAAACTTAAGCTAGAGGTCCAGGAAACACTGAACTGAATGTCAAAGAACAGATAGACAACAAATTCATCCAGCAAGAAAACCCTAGGTAAAAGAAGTGAAAGCAATCCCCAGAATAAACTAATGAAGGTAATTAAATGCCTAGATGCCAGCAAAAAATAATAAATCACACTAGGAAAATTAAAGATATGGCCAAGTCAAAGGAACAAACTAACAATTCAAATGAGATACAAGAGCTGAAACAATTAATTCAGAATATATGAACAGACATGGAAAACCTCATTAAAAACGAAAATCAATGAATTGAGGGAGGATATAAAAAAGGCAAGGAATGAACAAAAAGAAGAAATCGAAAGTCTGAAAAAACAAATCACAGAACTTATGGGAATGAAAGGCAAGGTAGAAGAGATGAAAAAAACAATGGAAACCTACAATGGTAGATTTCAAGAGACAGAACATAGGATTAGTGAACTGGAGGACGGAACATCTGAAATCCGGCAAGAAAAAGAAACTATAGGGGAAAC
Source organism: Myrmecophaga tridactyla (assembly GCA_004026745.1). NCBI lineage: Eukaryota > Metazoa > Chordata > Mammalia > Pilosa > Myrmecophagidae > Myrmecophaga > Myrmecophaga tridactyla. The sequence continues at coordinate 2,186 of PVIY010012500.1, read as the reverse complement.
AATGGAAAAATATGAGCAGGGACTCAGGGAATTGAAGGACAATATGAAGCGCACGAATATACATGTTGTGGGTATTCCAGAAGGAGAAGAGAAGGGAAAAGGAGGAGAAAAACTAATGGAGGAAATTATCACTGAAAATTTCCCAACTCTTATGAAAGACTTAAAATTACAGATCCATGAAGTACAGCGTACCTCAAAGAGAATAGATCCAAATAGACGTACTGTAAGACATTTACAAATCAGAATGTCAGAGGTCAAAGGGAAAGAGAGAATCTTGAAAGCAGCAAGAGAAAAGCAATCCATCACGTACAAGGGAAGCCCTATAAGACTATGCGTAGATCTCTCAGCAGAAACCATGGAGGCAAGAAGACAGTGGGATGATATATTTAAATTATTAAAAGAGAAAAACTGCCAACCAAGAATTCTATATCCAGAAAAATTGCCCTTCAAAAATGAGGGAGAAATTAAAACATTTTCAGACAAAAAATGACTGAGAGAATTTGTGACCAAGAGACCAGCTCTGCAAGAAATACTAAAGGGAGCACTAGAGACAGATACAAAAAGACAGAAGAGAGAGGAGCAGAAAAGAGTGTAGAAAGGAAGACTATGAGTAAAGGTAAAAAGAAGGAAAATTAGATATGACATATAAAATCCAGAAGGCAAAATAGTAGAAGAAAGTACTACCCATGCAGTAATAACACTTAATGTTAATGAATTAAACTCCCCAATCAAAAGACATATTCTGGCAGAATGCATTAAAAAACAAGACCCATCTATACGCTGTCTCTACTCAAAGGACATGAGGGCAAGGACACAAATGGACATTTGCACACCAATGTTTATAGCAGCATTATTTACAATTTCCAAGAGATGGAAACAGCCAAAATGTCCATCAACAGATGGTTGGCTAAACAAACTGTCATATACATAAGATGGAATATTATGCAGCTGTAAGAAAGAATAAAGTTATGAGGTATGTAACAACATGAATGGACCTTAAGGACATTATGCTGAGTGTGATTAGCCAGAAACAAAAGGACAACTACTGTATGGTCTCACTGATATGAACTGACATTACGGAATAAACTTGGAATATTTCGTTGGTAACACAGACCATCAGGAGATAGAATTAGGGTAAGATATTGGGTAATTGGAGCTGAAGGGATACAGATTGTGCAACAGGACTGAACATAAAAACTCAGAAATGGACAGCACAATATTACCTAACTGTAATACAATTATGTTAAAACACTGAATGAAGCTGAATGTGAGAATGATAGTGGGAGGAGGGCTGGGACATAAATGAAATCACAAAGAAAGATAGACGATAAAGATTGAGATGGTATAATCTAGGAATGCCTAGAGTGTATAATTATAGTGACTAAATGGACAAATTTTAAAAAGATTTTTGCATGAAGAAGAACAAAAGAATGTCATTACTGCATTGTGCTGAAAATAAATGGTAATTAATATTTTAAAATTTCAACTTATGTGTAAGACTAAAGCAAAAAATGTTTATTTGGTACAAATTTATATTTTGACTGGTGCATGTCCTAATATAAATTATGTAGTTGGTTGAACACCTTAAGTACATGGAACTTTGGGTAGGACATGAGATTTTGTTGGTTTGTCCAGGTGATGCCCTGATGAATCCCAGAGTGATTTGATCAGTGAGCGGAAAAGTATTTGCAAAGTCCCCTTCAGGGAATGGTGAGAACAGGGGAAAACTCAACTTCCCCAAGTTGAATTCTTGATATTCTCACAAGCAGTGTGGACAGCCAAAGCTATAGGCTGAGCCCCCAGTCTTGGGGTTTGTTCATATGAAACTTAACCCCACAAAGGATAGGTCAAGCCTACTTAAAATTAGGCCTAAAAGTCACCCCCAAGAGAACTCTTTTGTTGCTCAGATGTGGCCTCTCTCTCCAGCCAATACAACAAGCAGACTTACCACCCTCCCCCTGTCTACGTGGGACATGACTCTCAGGGATGTGGATCTTCCTGGCAACATGGGACAGAAATCCCAGAATGAGCTGAGATTCAGCATCAAGGGATTGAGAAAAACTCTAGAATGAGCTGAGACCCAGCATCAAGGGATTGAGAAAACCTTCTCAACCAAAAGGGGGAAGAGTGAAATGAGACAAAGTGTCAATGGCTGAGAGATTCCAAACAGAGTCGAGAGGTTATCC